>CABHPH010137206.1:0-28950 GCA_902168325.1 Peromyscus nudipes
ACGGACTCCCTTAGAACCCACTGAAATGGAATTTACAAAGTCTAACATGACTTTGTATCAATTCTTACATGTAGCTCTCTCTCCAAGACCACACATTCCCAAAGTCCTTCCTTTCTACTAATATCTGTGAAATCCATGCTAAACATCACTTTTCAGGTGTGGTCACATGAGGCAGAAGCACGTGGATCTTGGCAAGTACCAGGCCCAGGTTATTTATTACATTGTGAGTTCCAGGCCAGAAAAGCTCAGAAAGTGAGACTGTGTCTCAAAACAACTTACTCCAAAAATCTCTTTTTAATCAGTTTTAGGGCTGGGAAAATGGTTTAACAGATAAAGCACTCACCTTGCAACTATCTGTATACTTCTGCATTATAAAGCCAGTTGCAACAGCGCATGCCTATAATCCAGTGTTTTTAAGACAAGAAAAAAGGCAGACAGGAGAAATCCTGCAATCTTATGGACAGATGATAGCAAACTAAAGACAAAGTTATTTCCAATTTGACAGGGAGATGAATGAGGCATTTCTTTAATACCAGCTATGCTTTTTCAGATGTCCGTTTTAATAACTTTGTTTCTCATACCTTGTACAGGGTAAACTTTTATTTTTCCCATTTTTTCATTTACTCAATGAAAAGCTATACCACTGTTAATTCCAAGGCATCCTGGTGTATTATTTGTTATTCATGGCCAAACATATATGTGAATCAGAAGTCTCCCTGTAATGAGCATAATAAGAAAATATCTTTTGGACATGTAAGAATAGCTTAGTCAGGAAACCCACCACTAAGGCTGCACTTAATAACCAGAACCCAATGATATCACTCACTCAATATAAGCAGACACATTCCTAGAACCATATGACACACAAGGGACAGTCTATGAGCAGAGACCAAGAGTAATGCTCTGCTCTGCATATCTACAGAGAGACTACCTTGATCTGCCCTACAGAAGGAGAGTTCCCCCCAGGATTATAATTCCTGAATCAGAGACTTCTGTTAGTGACTGGACCTCACTATCAGCTAAGGTACTTGACACAGGTGAGCAGCCATGGGGTGATAGGCGGAGGAACCAAGTTAGGGATTGAGAGAGTGAACCTTGTGTGATGACCATCAGCATAATAAAGTATAACCACTGTTGTACTGCCTATGCTTCTCTACTTTCCTGCTCACAATACTTCTCTTTTCCCCACGTGTTCTCCAGCATTTGTTGTCCATTTAGTGGGTTTTTGCCATTCTCACTGCAATTACCACAATTCTTAGCAACAGACCAAAACCACAATCTATACAAACAGGAACAATTTATAGTATCAACCTCCATAATTCTGATAATAGCCAACATAATAGTTTTAAAAATACAAAATAACAAATGACTCAAAAGAATAGTTGTGAGTTTGTGTGTGTCGTAACATTTCCAGTTTTACTGAGGAGTTTACCTATGGTGATTAGCCAGGCTGTCCCAGGAACATTTCAAGACTCTAGCAACTTCTTATATTTTTAATTGTGAGTCCAGCTTTCTTACCACAGCAGGTCCTGAATATTCCAACATAGCTGAAGCACAAGAAAAAAACCTTAACACCAACTACATTAAGATAGAGGTCCTTAAAGAGAAAATGAATAAATCCCTTAAAGAAAGCCAGGTAAACACAACCAAAGCATTGGAAGAAATGAATTCTTGAAATAAAGCCAAGAAAAATGAAACAAAACAGTTGAAGGCATCGAATAAAACTGTTCAAGACCTCATAATGGAAATAGAAGCAAGAAAGAAAATACCCAACAGAGGGAATTCTGGAAATGAAATGTTTAGGAATGCAAACAGGAACTAAAAAGGAAAGTTTCACCAACAGAATGCAAGAGATGGAAGAGAGAATCTCAGGAACTTAAGATAGAAGAAATAGAAACACTGATCAAAAAATGTTAAATCTAAAGAAATTCCTGACATAAAACATCCAAGAAATCTAGGATATTACATAAGAACAAATACAAGAAAATAAAGAATAGAGAAAAAAGAAGAAAATCAGATCAAAGGCACAGAGAATATTTTCAAAAAAATTATAGAAGAAAATGTCCCTAACCTAAGGAGAAGCCTATCAAAGTAAAAGAAGCATACAGAATACCAAATAGAATGGAAAAAAAAAGTCCCCTCACCACATTACAATCAAAACACTAAACATACAGAAAAAGAAAGAATATAAAAGCTTCACGGGAAAAACACCAAGTAACACATAAAAGCAGACTTATTAGAATTACACTAGATTTCTCACTAGAGACTCTAAAAGCCAGAAGGACCTGAACAAATGTGCTGCATACCCCAAGAAACCACACATGACAGCTGAGGTTACTATACATAGCAGATGGAGAAAATAAGATATTCCATAATAAATAAACTTTTAAAAATATCTACCTACAAATCGAGCCCTACAGAAGATGCTTCTTAGAAAGAAAACTCAAACACAGAGAGGGTAAGTACACCAATGAAAACATAGGAAGGAAATAGTCTCACACCAGCAAAGCCAAAAGAAAGGAAACACACACTCTGTCTCTGTCTCTGTCTCCCTCTCTCTCAGACACACACACACAATATAACCTACATCAACAATCGTTGATTATTGTTATCTCTCAATATAAATGGTCTCAATTGCCCAATAACATGACACACACTAACAGAATGGATGCAAAAATACGTTTGATCCTTCTGCCTGCATATAAGAAACACACCTCAACAAAAAAGACAGACATTACTTCAGGGTAAAGGGTTAGGAAAAGGTAGTCCAAGCAAATGGACCTATGAAGCTTGTTGGTGTAGCCATTTTAATATCTATCAAACTGTGCTACCATCATTCCAAGTTCCCTAAATATCCTTAAAGGCAGACTAAAATCCAGAATTGTATTTTATTCCTTTTTTTTTTTTTTTTTTTGGTTTTTCGAGACAGGGTTTTCTGTGTAGCTTTGCACCTTTCCTGGAACTCACACTGTAGCCCAGGCTGGCCTCGAACTCACAGAGACCCACCTGCGTCTGCCTCCCAAGTGCTGGGATTAAAGGCATGCGCCACCACTGCCTGGCTTGTATTCTGTTCTTAGTTTTGATAGTCTGTTTTCACATTCATGATCCAGGTATATACTTTGCATATATATATATATATGCATATACTTTGATATTACTATGACTGCATTATCACTACTTTTTATAATTTGCTTACATTTTATCATAAAAATATAAAGCATCAACAAAATGTGCCTCTAAAAATAGTAGCAAGAGTCTTATAATGTAAAAATAAAAAATGCTATTATTGTATTATATGTGCATGTACTGTAATTGCTCTAAGTATATAATGACCAAACATTAAATACACACTATCCAAGAAGAGATCTTAGATTTTATGAGCAGAGTGAGAAGCAAATGTGGTATAGTTAGTGTTACTGCACACCAGAAACAAATATTGTTGCTTTTATTTAACAAAGAAATGGAACTCCTTCTCTTGAAAAATGTTTAAGTATTTACACAATGACCTATACAACAGTGTGCTTAGAAAAGGTAATAACAAAATTATGTTATAAGCAATAATTTTAAAACAGCTTGATTCTGAAAACATTGAGGATATTTTTATGTACACATGATCACCAAGAAACCTGTATATGACTACAAATAATAAAATCCAGAAGCAGTCTACATGGTTATATACTATGAAACTGAGTAAAAGTTATGCTGGACTGCATTAAGTCCTGGGAAGGCAAGCAAATCTATGTATGCTTAATGCTTTAAGGATAGACAGGCAAGACCATCTGAGTCAGATCCTCAGACACATATACAAATTATCCTGACAAATAAATAAAAGGAATAAATACATATGAGAGCTAAGGAGTTGCCTCAGACAATAAAGACAATTACAACCAAGACTAAAGACCGAGTTAGATCCACAAGATCCATATGTCAGAAGGAAACAAATTCTCTGTATTTGTCATCCAGCTGCTACGAAAACGCTGTGGAGTCTGTGCGTATGTGAACAGTAGAACATTGAACACAAGTGTTTACATAGACGATACAGGTGGTGTGTTTTTGTTCTTTCATTCCTCTAATGATAGGACACTTTCTGGTACCCTATAGACATTGCTCCTAACTAACTTCTGCCCCACTAATTTACACTTAAACATTCCTACTAATGCTCTTAACTGAAATGGCTCTTCTGAATCTTATTCCTCTCTCAGACTTCAATCAGCCCATTTAAGTCACAAAATTCAACTTGCCTTCTAGAAACAACAATCAGTCCTATTAATGAACGTCTAGACATTTTCACTTCTCACTATTCCTAATCTTTAATTTTTCTTTTTGTGTGTGTATTTACATAAAGGTGCACATGTGTGTATGGGGTACAATGTTTATGAGCGGGCCAGAGGAAAACTTTGGGTGTTACTCCTCAAGTGTCATCCTGAGATTTGCTTCAGGAATAAAGATCAAAGTGTATGATACATAGAGCAGGTTCTACCCACATCCAAAATTTCTCTTTTTTTCACCTTTGAACAAAATTATCAAAGTGGTTAAAATCAAGCTTATAAAAAGACAAAAATACTAGATGCTTTCATAACCAAATCTTCCAAAGTGTTAAGAAGACAGTCAAATTATTTGAAAAGAATAATGCTAAAACCTGAACAAACTATGAGAGTTTGTTTATTGTGTGTTTGTTTTGTTATTTCATTTGATTTTATTTTCAGAGAGGGTCTCACTACACAGCCCATGCTGGCTCTAAAGACACAATCTTTGTCCTGTCTGGCTTCTCCTCAACATAGCACAAGATAGGAATATTTGGGAATAGGAACTTCACCTATAGGGTGGTTTCTGGAGTGATGACTTTATGAGGGAGGGTCCAGCCCACTGTGGAGCTGCATTATGGGCAGGTGGTACTGCTGTGTATGCGAACAGAATTTTTAGATGACTGTTTTCTATCGAGAGGGAGAAAAAATGGAAGTGGATTTGGATGGGAGGGGAAGATCTGGGAGGAGCTGGGGAAGGGGAAATAAATTGAAAATATATTGTGAGGAAATCTACTTTCAGTTAAAATTGGAAAGAAAAGTGAATAAGGGAGCCTCAGTGCCTCCCACCAGGCTTGAGGAGAGAAGGGAGGTCACGGCGTGAAGGTGTATCAGCTACCGCCGCGCCGGCTGTCTTCGAGAGCTGCGAGCGTCGGGAGCAACCATATCCTACTGCGGGCAAGAAGGGAAGGATCAGATCACATTTGTGACCAAAGAAGACCATGAAACTCCTAGCAGAGCAGAGCTGGTGGCTGATGACCCCACTGATCCCTATGAGGAGCACGGATTGATACTGCCCAACGGAGATATTAACTGGAATTGCGCATGTCTTGGTGGAATGGCCAGTGGCCTCTGTGGGGAACAGTTCAAGTCTGTCTTTTCCTGCTTCCACTACTGCAAAGAAGAAATCAAGAGATCCGACTATATAGACCAGTTCCGGGCCATGCAGGAGTGGACCTCTATCCCCAAGACGAGGAGGAAGAGGAGGCAAAGCCAGCGGAGCAGGTGGAGGAAACTGCTGCTCCGAAGGCCTCTGCAGCCAAAGAACAGGGGTCAAGCTCCTGAAGGCCACAGGACTTTGTGCACAATGCCTTTTGGTCACCTCTGTGAAAGTTCTTTCCCTTTATGCACTGTAATGTATAAAATAACTTATTTTAATGATCAAGGGTCTTGGCTACTTGCCATATACATTGAAGAAAAGCAGGGGATGTGCACCTATGTCTTGCATAAACCTGTCATTCAGCGTTAAGCTACCGCTGGATGTACTCCGTGTTTGCCCTGGATTTTGCCATTTTGAAATACTGTGCTGAGGCTTCTCAGCAACCAAACGTTGTTACTCACGAAAGTTTATCGTGAGAGAGCTGATTTATTCTGACCCATTTTATCCCTCTTGGTAGATTTTACACCTGTTTGGGAAATTAAGTAGATGTCAGAACTCCTTCAAGAGTGTCCATTCCTATTGGAAGAGGTTGGTGGTCAGATCCTTGAGCTGGAGTGCATGGGGCTGCTGCCTTGGTCCTGGCACCCAAGTTTCTGTGTTAGCAGTCCAGATTCCAAGGTGTCTACAGTTGCAGAGTGGGATTGGACTCTGACTCTCAGTCCCTCCTAAGTGAAAGGAGAGGCTTGGTTTTTGGTTTATTGTTTTGCTGTTCTGAAAGCCCTGGTTTGGAGCCCATGTTCACTCAATCCAGTCAGCTGTGATATTGAGGTGGGGACCTAGCTGCTTCCAGAGCAGAAGCCAACAGAGGAAATGTCTGAATGAAGTACTCAATTAAAAAGAAACAATTTCTGTGTGAATAAAAAAAGAAAAAGAAAAGAAAACTGAATAAGCCAGGAAGAACAAGATAGGAAGCTGCATTCCTCCAGGGTCTCTATTTCATTACCTGTCTCTAGGCTTCTGCCTTGAGTTCCTGACTGACTTGCCTGTATGATAAACTAACTATGAACTGGACTTGCAAGCCAAATACTCTTCCCCCCCAAGCACTAAGTAAACTCAGTGAGTCTAAAATTAGCCCATGAAGTAGAGAAAAGGAAACAAAAAGAGAAAGGGTTACAGAAGGGGAGGAAATAAGGGGTGGGTTTAATCAAGGTACATTATATTCATGCATGACATTCTCAATAATAACGGGTGGCTTGTGTAGAGCTAACAAACCAAAACATAAGTATCTGTGAGTCAATCACACTGAATTTCTCAACATGATTTTGGTCAGTTATGAGCCTAGGCAGAAGAAAAGCAACTGTAACATGATATACCACCTTAGCACCTACAAAGTAAATGAATGTTTCTTAAACCAGAAAACAGCTTTCCCAGCAAGGAGAACAACATGTTCTTAGGGGCCTTAAAAGAACACAGACTGGGACTGCAGGAAACTTTATTCCTTACTTGATATTCCTCTGGTACATTGTTACTGTTATACAAAAGTATTAATAATTTCAGTTAGCATAAACACACATAATGTCTCCATACTTCCATAGGACTGAAAATGTATCCTGCATTTAAGTAATCTGAACTCAAAAATCCTAATTTCTGCCAGGCGGTAGTGGGGCACGCCTTTAATCTCAGCACTTAGGAGACAGAGGCAGGTGGATCTTTGTGAGTTAGAGCCCAGCTGGTCTACAAAGCAAGTTCCAGGACAGCTAGAACTGTTACACAGAGAAAACTTGTCTCCAAAAAATTAAAACCAAACAAAACAAAACTAACTTCTAACCGAAAAATAGGAAACATTGGTCCCAATGATTGTCTACTTGTAAGCAAGAGCTACATTTGTTAGATTTCACATTCGCTGCAATACACAATGATTAATTTAGACATATATTAGGGAGAAAATAACTGAAAGATAAATGAAATTTTACTGGACACAACCTGTAATTCCAGGTCTTGGAAGGGAGCAGGATTACCCAAAGTGTGAGACTAGCATGGTCTAAATAGGTGAACTCCAGGAAACCTACCAAAGAAAACTAGGTGGAATATATTGATTAACTCATTAATTAAAACTTTAAAAACAGGGCAAATGTAATTTAGCTAAAACATTTATTAGGCTTTGCGATAAAAAGAAAGACAATTCCTTACGCACAGTCTTAATACTGTCCACAAGAAAAGTTTGAGTCTTTATTCAAGGATAGAATATATGAAACAAAAAAGGCCTTAAAAACTCAGAAATGGCCGGGCGTTGGTGGCGCACGCCTTTAATCCCAGCACTCGGGAGGCAGAGTCAGGCGGATCTCTGTGAGTTCAAGGCCAGCCTGGGCTACAGAGCGAGTTCCAGGAAATGCGCAAAGCTACACAGAGAAACCCTGTCTCGAAAAACCAAACAAAAAAACCAAAACCAAAACAAAACAAAAACTCAGAAATGAAGTCATCTAACAGTTCAATTATCCCACAGTGAGAAAACCCAGAGCTGAACAAAAAACTAAAAAAAAAAGATTTTTTTAAGAAAAGGCTTGATTCATTTATTGAAATCATAACAAAGAAGAATATTTTCAAACATCAAAAGCATTTCTAAGGAAGGGAGCAGCTCAGTGGTAGAGCAACTGCCTAGCATGTGCCCTGCCTGGGTTTCTCTGCCAGCATAAAAAATTATCGAGAATAATGGAGACTCTAAAATATGTAAAGAGATCATAATTGAAAAAGCAAATAAACTTTTTAAAAGGAAAGCTGAGTATAAATGATGATTTAGAACTAATTCATGTATACTCATGCCAAAAAGGACAAAACGCAAACAGAAATCTAAATGAAATCACTTAGTGGGTCTAATGTGGTGGATTTTCTGAATGAAAAACAAGACTATTCTTCAAAACTGAACCAAAACCTATACAGTATGAACAAAGGAGCAACATTTTTACATTTTACAGGTTATATCATAAGCTGGAGAGTGGCTTGTGTGTGGATAAGAGCATTAAAACAAGGCCATTCTCAGGTGAATATGGAATTCAAGGCCACCCTGGCCTACTAAAGACCTGTCTGCAAAATAAGTTAAGTCTGGCCCAAAATTTTTGGCCACTTACGTTATTCAACTTTTTGAAAGCACAACCAACATTGGCATTTAGTGGTCATATAAAAAAGATGTCAGCCAGGTGTGGTTGCACATACTTTAATCCCAGGGCTCTGGAGTTAAAAGCAAGCAGATCTCTGAGCTTGAAGCTAGCCTGCTCTACTCAGCAACTCCAGAGCCACCAAGGAAACATATTGAGACTCTTTCATGGAACCTAAAATGAAGGTCAGGCATGATGATATAAGTCTTCATTTCCAGTACCTGGGAATCAGAGACAGTAAGATCTGTCTGTGAGATCAAGGCCAGTCTGGTCTACACAGCAAGTTCTAGGGCAGCCAGGGCTATATAGAAAGAATGTTTCAAAAAATGAAAGCAAATCAAAACAAGGTCTCTTTTCATTACATCAAAATATTAAAGTACTTTATTATTTAACCCTCAAAGGTCTTTAAAATTTAAGTGTCTCCAATAGGCACAGATTTTATGTTATTGAAAAAAGATTCCAAATGATTCTTCTAAACCAGTAATATTTAATGCAAAAAAAATTTTTTTTGACAGCTTGTAAGAACTTTATTTTCCTTCCACCTTTTTTTCCCTTTGATCAGGTGTCTGCAAAGGAGCTCAGGACCACTCAGTGGTGGCTCCAACCCACTCAGTGGCCTGCGCTGTGGGAGCTGCTGACTAGTCCTCAGTGGCTGGCTGGGCACTCCAGTCTTCAGTAGGGAACTGCTGGATGGGTCCAGAGGGCACCTGCACACCCTCGGACCAGTCTGCCACCTCTGGCTGAGCAGCAGTGAACTCAGGAGCTGGTACAGTCCATTCACCCTGGAACTCCTCCTTGGTCACAGCCTTCTCAGCAGCGGCCTGTTCCTCCTTCTCAATCTCCTCTGGGTCTCTGTAGAAATAAAGATCAGGCAGAACTTCCCATGGGTGCTCACGGGAGATAGTGCCACGCATGTGGAGTACTTCCCAGGCCAGCATCCACCACATCAGACCCACTGAGTGAGCTCCCTTGCTGTTGCCTGGGATGGCAATGTCCACGTAGCACACAGGAGAGTCTGTGTTACACAGTGCAATGTTGGGCAGGTTGACACGAGACGCCTCTGTGAGGGGCTGGTGGTCAGCTCTGGGATCAGTCACAACTAGAAGGCGCCGCTCCCTGAAGGCTGCTTGGATCTGGTTAGTGAAGGTCCCAGGGGCGAAGCGGCCAGCAATCGGAGTGGCTCCAGTGGCGGCAGCAAACTTCAGCACAGCTCGCTGCCCGGTGTTCCTGGAGGAGATGACGCTGACATCAGCAGGGTTCTCAATGGCAACAAAAGCACGAGCTGCAAGCAACAGCTTCTCCCAGGTCCTCTTCAGATTTATGATATAGATACCGTCACTTTTCCTCTCCATCTGAAAGTCAAGGTTGGTGCCACCTAAGTGGGTTCCTGCAGCAAGGAATTTGAGACATTTGAGTTCCTCCTCCTTCATCTTCAGGACATCAAGGGCTCCGGACATTGTCTAAGTTTCCCTTTAAGCTATGACGGGAATCAAGAACAACGCCGCCGGGTGTTGGTGGCGCACGCCTTTAATCCCAGCACTCGGGAGGCAGAGGCAGTGAGCTCCAGGAAAGGCGCAAAGCTACACAGAGAAACCCTGTCTCGAAAAACCAAAAAAAAAAAAAAAAAAAAAAAGAACAATGCCATATGGACCCCTCAAAGAGTAGCACGGAAAAGCAAAAGCAAAAATATTTTATGCATCCTCTCCACATAGTAGTCAAAGTATTTCAAGTATCATATTTTGCTAATATTTTTATTATGGCTACAAGAACAGACTAGTTCTATGAGGTCAGAACTTGGCAGAACATGCAATGCTGTTATATCATACCAATAAGGAATAACAAATTGAAGAAAAAAATTCAGTCCTGTCATCCTAAGTGTTCTTTAAATACTAGTATTATTTTTGAAAGTTTCTTTGTGGGTGTATGAGTTTCTGTGTGTATGTGTTTGTATGTATAATGGTGTGTGATATGTGTGTGCATTTGTGTGTGCATTTGTGTGTATCTTGTATATTGGTGTATGTATGTGTGTGAAAGACAAAGAGGTGTGTGTGTGATTGTCTGTTTGATGTGTGAATGCAGGGACATACTATACCTCATATGCACTGGCCAAAGGGCAACTATCCTTTTAAGACTTGGTTCTTTCTACCAGAGGTTCCCAGGGATCAGCTTATTGCACTTATATAGCAATATGCTTTGACCTGATGAGTCATCTCAAGATCTCACAAATACATGTAAAAATAAACATTATAAAGTAATTGCTGGCACTAACATCAGTGTGAATGTACTGTCTCGTGTGATTGTTTTTCAATCATACAAGAACTAACTCAAGTTTATTATCGAACCATCTTAGGTCGGCTTCATGAGTGGGGAGGTTTTAGTGCCTAAACTAATTTTCTGTAAATCAACAGTGGCTACAATTACACAAATTCACTATATTCACTGTTGTGTGCAGTTGCTAACACCAGTTTGAAACTTTTCTAGTGCTAGATATTAGCTAGATGCCTTTGCTATAGCAAAAAGTTGGTAATTTAAGATGCATACAATTTATAACACCATCCATTATTACAGGCAGGTTACAGGAATGGCCTTAAAAATTAAAAATTACAGAATGCTCATACTAGAAAATAACCCCTCTAGTGCGAAGATTCCACATGATGCCAAGTTGAGAGTTTCACCTTCTGTGAAACCCTCTAGAGATGCAGATTAGAAATACAATTATTTTTATTTAAAATTCTATTTTCTTTTTCAAGACAGGGTTTCTCTGTGTAGTTTTGGTGCCTGTCCTGGCTCTCGCTCTGTAGTCCAGGCTGGCTTTGAACTCACAGAGATCTACCTGGCTCTGCCTCCTGAGTGCTGGGATTAAAGTCGTGTGCCACCATTGCCCGGCATTAAATTCTATTTTCTAGGATCCATCTCCTAACTGCTATGATTCAGAATAACTCAGGTGTTGTTGAGTAAGCCATAGTAAACTCTTCTTGCAACCCTGAAAAGCAGCCAAATTTGGTTAACTTTATTCCACATTTATTGAGTTTTTGTTATAAACTCTCCATATCAAACCCCACAAATGTGTGAATGGCACACAGGATTTGGACAAATGTCCTCAGTCTCTGCAGCCTCAGTTTATATAGCTCTCATTGGTGGAACCACTTTCTCTTCTAATTCTACAAGAAGCAGTCAACCTAGCTCTTTGGATTTGACACGAACTTTACCTATTCAGAAAAATACATAGCATATATCCGCAGCACTCAGAAGCTGGGAGGAAAACTGCCATGCATTGGTGGCCAGCCTGTCCTGGATAACAAAAGTGACAACAAAATTCTCTTTGGGAGAATAAGAGTAGGCCTAAGAATTTCAAGTGACTGAAAAACTCTTAAACCTTAGAATGAAATAGCTGAGCAACACTTTACATCACTCTGGTTCCTGTATGGGAAATAAAATTATAAACCTGAATAGCCACTATGGAAATCAAAAATGGCAGTTCATCAGAAAATTAGGAATTAATGTACCCCAAGATACCACTATACCACTCTTGGGAATATACCCAATGGATGCTCCATCCTACCACAAGGACACCTGCTCAACTATGCTTATAGTAGCTATATATATATATATATTTTTGGTTTTTTGAGACAGGGTTTCCCTGTGTAGCTTTGCGCCTTTCCTGGAGCTCACTTGGTAGCCCAGGCTGGGCTCGAACTCACAGAGATCCACCTGCCTCTGCCTCCCGAGTGCTGGGATTAAAGGCGTGCGCCACCAACACCCGGCAAGTAGCTATATTCTTAATAACCAGAAACTGGAAACAACCTAGATGTTTGTCAAACCAAGAATGGATAAAGAAAACGTGGTACATTTACACAATAGAATATTACTCAGTTATTGAAACAAGGACATCGTTAAAACTTGCAGACAAAACGATGGGAACTAGAACAAAACATCATGAGTGAAGTAACTGAGACCCAAAAGAACAAACATGACATGAACTCACATATCATTGGATATTTGCTGTAAAGTAAAGGATATTCATGCTACAATCCACAGGCCCAGAGAGGCTAATTAAGAAGGAGGGATCAAGTGGGGACACATGAATCTCCCTGGGAAGAGCAAAAAGAATAGATTTACTGGATAGATTTGGGTGGATGGGATGGGAACAGGAGAGAGCAGGCCTGGGGAAAGGAATGGAAGGAGAGAGTATGGAGAGAGACTACGGGAATTGAGGAACATTTGGGAGTAAGTATGGAAACCTAGTGCAGCCTCTATTTTATAACTCATTGGCTGAACCACTTTCCTACCTAACTCTAAAAGAAGCAGTACATCTAGCCCTTCAAATACTCCTTGCATTTTATGAAAATAACCCTAGAGGGTACTCCTAAGAATGGGAGATAACGAATCTAAACAACCTTCCCTACAGGCAAGGCTTTCAACATTGAGACTGGGACACCAACCCAGCCACAAAACCTTCCAAATGTAATTAGTGGTACTTGCAAGATGCTGAGTTATTGGTGGCTCAGAACTTGTGGGAGTGGAAAACCAATGACCGGTCTAACTTTAGGTGATTCCGTGAAGGGGAGCCCATGCCAAACACTGCTTGGATGTCCAAGAACCTGAAGTTCAAAATTCCAGAGATCTAGGACAGAACCAAACAACACTAGCAAAAAAAAAAAAAAAAAGAGTCAATGCAATGATTCCTAATATTCTGCTATACTCATAGAGTGCTAGCCCAATTGTATTCAGACAAGCTTAATGCAGAAACTGATGGGAATAGATGCAGAGACCCTCCATGAAATATTAGGAGGAGCTCAGGAACCCGTGCCAATAATGGGGAGGAAGAATTGTAGCAGCCAGTGGGAATGGGGGCACCTGCAGAATAGAACCCACAGAATCAAATAACCTGAGGTCATAGGTACTCACACAAATTGAAGCGGCAATCATGGATCCTGTAGGGGTAGCAAAAGTCCTTTATATTTGTTATGATTACATACTTTGGTGTTTTTGTAAGACTCCTAAATGTGGGAGTGTGTGTGGAGGGGTTGTCTTTGATTCATTTATTTGCTCTTGGGACCCCTTTCCTCATACTGGGTTTCCTTATCCACCCTTGATGTGATGGTTTGTGCCTAGTCTTACTGTAACTTGTTATACCACGTGTACAGGCTGGTTTTGTGTGTCTACTTGACCCGAAGTTAGAGACATCAGAAAGGAGGGAGCCTCAGTTAGGAAATGACTCCAAGAGATCCAGCAGTGAGGCATTTTCTCAATTATTGAACAATGGAGGAGGGTTCAGACCACTGTGAGTGGTATCATCTCTGTAATGGTTGTCCTAGGCTCTATAAGAAGGGAAGCTCATGAGCAAGTCATTTGAGGTAAGCCAGTAAGAAGCACTCCTCCATGGGATTTGCATCAGCTCCTGCCTCCAGAATCCTGCCCTGTTTGAGTTTCTGTACTGACTTCCTTCAATAGTGAACATCAATCTGGATGTGTAATCCAAATAAACCCTCCTTCCCCCATCTTGCTTTTTGGTCAAGGTGTTTCATCACAATGATAGAAACCCTAAGAGCCCATATCTAGTGATATCTATGAGAGACTTCCTCTTTTCTTAAGGGAAATGGAAGAAGAGAAGGTTTGGGGATGAGATGGAGGACTGAGAGGAATGGAATAAGGAGACACTGCAGTTGAGATGAAAGAAGAACAAATAAAAAATAAATGAAAGAGAAGAATGTGGACAAGTGAGGGAAGAGTGGACCAAGGCAAGAGAAAACTCATCAGAGCAAATGCCAAATCCTGTGGCTTAGTCTCAGACACATGGAGCTTTATCTCCAAAGGGCAGATAGTTCCATGGCTAAAACTTCTCATATATCTCTCTCTTTTGTTACTTCCAATCCCTATACGGAGCTCTCCATGGCAGATGTCTCATAGCTTATAGATCTCAACATCCTGGGGTCTCAAATTAACCACACCTTCATCTTCACTGCTAAATACAATGAACTCTCATACTCCCCTCACAGAGGTTCTGACTCTATCAAACATAGATGGGAACCATTGTGATGAACTGACCACAGGAGAAGAATCCATGACCTGTAAATTTTGCATCTTTCTTGTTTCCAGAATCAGTACAACATAGATGATCCCATCAAGTTTTGATGGGCCCTACCAAGCTTGGACCACAGTTGCTGTAGGTTCTGTATGAAGTTGCTTCCTGAGATGAGGAATTACTTTGCTTACTCCTTACATAAATTGAAGCCTCAGCTGGATAAAGTCTTCGTCTTGGGGCACCTTCCTAGTCTTCTAATGCAGAGCAAAGAAAGGCCTTCTATAAATTGGTGCTTAACTCCTTGAAATCCCCTGCCTCTTTTTAGCCACTTGACTGCCATATTAAACTACCTACTGCTGGTTTTCTCTACAAAACAAAGACTTTATTTCTTTCTAAGCCTACTTTTTTTTCACTGTAGACCTGAATGAGTCATCAGTAATAACAACCCCAATAGAAGCAATATTTTGTCTTAGAAATCAGCCCATCACTTTTTAATTCTCTGACTTACTCACTTTCTTGGTATATGGAGAGAATAATAAGCCACAAGGAAGGAAGCCAGGCTTCCATTTGAGGGACTGCAGCAAGATGAGGTCACTGCTTTATTGATAACAATCAGATTTTTTATGACTTTATCAGAAATAGAAGATAATGGCAATTTCCAGGATCAATAGCTGCACTTGCCACAACAAAAGGAAGTTTGCAAGCTGTACAGGGTACACAACATTAATGTCTAAGACCAATTGTCCTGTTAAGCTTCCATGCTTCCTTGACAACTATGGGATCTTACAGAGAAACACAAAGCAGCCTGAATGCTTCATTCCCTGGATGTGTGTGTGTGTGTGTGTGTGTGTGTGTGTGTGTGTGTGTGTGTGCATCAGTCTCTCAGGAACTGGAAAGCACTTTGTGCCTTAGGAGCAATGGACTTTAATCTAAAAAAAAACCTATGATACATGTCTCTCCAGGCAGGTAGGCCAAGCCAACTCCATGGTTCTCAACAGAGCCTATTGCCCACCCACTTAAATCTTATGACCTTGACCTCCACTATCTTCCATTACTCTCAACATTCCAATCTTCTAGGTCCTACAAGAACAGCTGATTAAACTCTGAGAACAGCTTTCTATGGCTTTTGCCATCTAAAGTCATAATATCTTCAACATTCCTCCAAAAGTCAACATTCCCAGGTCCTTTGCAGCAACAAAATCACATTTGAGGTACCATTTTTAGTTCCGACTTTCTTCTCTGTTGCTCTTATTAAATTCTCTAACCAAAAGCAACTCAGGTAATGAACAGGTTTATTTGGTTAATACCACTAGGTCACAATCCCTCCTTATGGAGGCTTGGAATAGAAACTCAAGATAATAACTGAAGGAAAAACCTGGGGAAACATTGTTTACTGGCTTTCTTTCTGACTTAGAAGCTGTCTCATGCTCACCTAGCTCTTTTATCCAGCCCAGGCCCATTTGCTTAGGGACATTGCCAACTCAGTAAAAGAGCATTCCCACATCAATCATAATAAACATAATCTCTTTCAAAGGCAAAAACACAAACATGAAGACAGCAACAAATAAAAAACACAGATATGCCAGGAAAGGGGAAGATGCAAGCCTCTAAAATCAAGAAGAGAAAACTAAAACTGTCTCTACAAAGAAAGTTCCCAAGCAAAAAAACCTCAAGGAACTCATAACAAGAAATTCTTTCTTTCTTTCTTTCTTTCTTTCTTTCTTTCTTTCTTTCTTTCTTTCTTTCTTTCTTTCTTTCTTTCTTTCTCTCTCTCTCTCTCTCTCTCTCTCTCTCTCTCTCTCTCTCTCTTTCTTTCTTTCTTTTTTTTTTTTGGTTTTTTTGAGACAGGATTTCTCTGTGTTGTTTTGGTGCCTGTCCTAGATCTCACTCTGTAGACCAGGCTGGTCTCAAACTCACAGAGATCTGCCTCCCCAGTACTGGGATTAAAGGCATGCGCCACTGCTGCCCAGCAACAAGAAATTTTCTGAATACAAAATTGGTGAAGGTCCATCATTTTCCAGGAAATAATGTAACTAGAATACAATTAATAAAATCAACATCGATGGCACCACGACAAAACAAGACACAAAGACAGACCTACAAATATATATTATGGTTCCTTAAACAAGAACTACAATATTCTAATCAAAATCAAACTCCAAGGAAGCACTGGCCATTACTCATCTTGTGTACCACATTCTCTCTTTTTCCAGTCATGGAAAACTGGTTGGGTGAGGAGTTGTTCCACCAAAATTGGAGAGATTCACATGAAGCCTTTTGATGTTCTAACTTTGTAGAAAATAGTTTTGACTAATAGAAGGATCTCATTCTCTTATGATAAAGAAAAGGATGTCTGATCCAGGTGGTGGTGGCACATGCCTTTAATCCCAGCACTGGAGAGGCAGAGGCAGGCAGATCTCTGTGAGTTCAAGGCCAGCCTGGTCTACACATCAAGTTCCAAAGCTAGCCAGAGAAAATCTGTCTGGAAAAATCAAATTAAAAAAAAAAAGAATGTCTGTTAGGATCACTTAGACACCATTTTGTTTTCTATGAGTGATGCTTTCCTGTAAGTCTGCTTCAGAGTGAGGAAATGCAAACTTTTTAAAATGAAAGGTAAGAGATGTTGAAAGAATCAGTGTGCACCTAAATCAAATTGTTTTGCCCTAATTGCTTTATAATGTCACAAGCACTTTTGAAAACAAGTTTATTGCTACTGTTTTGTGTATGTTTTGCATGAGAAATAATATTTTCTGTATATGTACAGATGACATACAAAAAAAAGAGGGTGTCAGATCTACTGGATCTAGAATAGTAGATAAAACTTAAGTGTTGGTATCTGGACTTAGGTTATCCCCAAGAAAAATTTGTGCTGAGCCACCTGCCAAGACACGTAACACTTTTTAACCAATAAACCAAAGAATTTTCACAGATTAACAACAAGAACAACAAAATTGCTGGGCGGTGGTGGCACACGCCTTTAATCCCAGCATTCAGAAGCAGAGCCAGGTGGATCTCTGTGAGTTCGAGGCGAGCCTACAAAGAGAGATCCAGGACAGGCACCAAAACTATGCAGAGAAACCCTGTCTCAAAAAAGAACAACAAAATCTAAATAATTAAGAAGTAAATAAATGACTCTTGGGAATATGATGCATCAATATAAGATGCTATATATGGTCAATTTGCACCATATAGTGAATACAATCCACTGACAGTGTCCAACAGTTTATAACAGGAAAGCTGATCACAAAGCTACATTCTTAGAGAAAGCATTCAGAATGCTCAATGGGATTATGAAAAAAATAGTACAGAGCTTGGCATAATATGATTTCTATACTTAACACAGAGCTACAACAATCAAGAATGTGTACAATATTTCTGAAAGAATAAAGGGAATAAAGAGTAAAATCCAAGAACAAAGGCAGAAAAATATACTCAACTTTTAATCAAAAGACCAAAGGAAAGTCATCCAGGAAAAGTGTGATTTTGACCAATGTTACTCAGATCCCTATGATTTTATGTGTATAGAAATTAAATAAACACAGACTTCAAAACTTGCACAAAATTAACTCAAAGTGAACCCTCAATCTGTTATGTTTCAGACCCTACAACTTTGGAAGTGATAGTTCTTCCAAAGACAGAAGGCTTGCACTTTAAAGCTATCTCTGAAAATGGAGCTAATCTTCTGCTATGGCTCTGTAACCCCTTATGACTCTTTATGGTTTCAGGTAAACCCAGCCCCACTGGTGCCTAATCCTAAAACAATACAAAAGCATAACTTAAAATCTGCTTCCTGACACAAGATATGGAAGTTGCCCTATCTTCCTTCCCCAAACCACAGACATCTGAGAAATCTCCAGATCATATATCTCCTTCATGCCCTAGAACTGAACTTCACTGAATCACACCATAGTGGCTGGTGGTAGCAGAAAGTTAAAAGCATTCTAATCATGTGTTGCTGAAGGGTGATACACATCACCTCCTTCTACCAGTCCCTAATTATTTGTAACATTTATAAGACAAATCTGAAAGTGGAATGGAATATTCAGAACTTATAGAAACAAGACTTTAAATTTTCCAATTTGTTTTCCCACCATGCATCATAAGCAATGTGTGTGCACACTTGACAGTGATATTATAACCATCATATCCTCCCATGTCAAGGCTACAAAACCTGCTCCTCCCCAGGAAATTCCACACCAGCAGGCTCAGAGGACAAGGGCCACTGCCCAGGCTACCACATGTACCAACAGGACCACAGGCTGGCTAATGGTCCATCCAAGTCCCAGCAGAAAGAGCAGTATAGCAGACCTGCTCTGAGTATGCCACACTCACCATGGCATGGCTTGTGGTCTTCCTTACAACTTCCTACAGCAGAAGCAAAGAAGAATCCTGGAAAGAACCTGCAAGCTAGTACTCATATTGCTAAGCCTTGCAAGAGTACCCCATTAACTAGGACTACCCAGCTAGGCCCCAGAATATTAGCAGCTCTCCTACTGGGTGAGCAGAGATCAACTGACTCAGCACAAGCCTTCCCAGGTCTAACCTTCCAGCCCAAGTTAGGAAAGATTGTATTTTAGCAGACATTCTTCAACACTCCCAGAGTACTTCCTGTTCCTTGCCCAAGGCACAGGGTCCTTTGTGTGCACATTCCATTACACACTCAATGTGCACTGCAGCCAACTCTTTGCTTCTTAGCTGGGAAGTCCTGCAGCCAAACCTCACTCACATTCAAACATTGATTGTTCTTAAAACAAAAGAGAGGTCACAAATTAGAAATCAAGGAGGGGTCCTTGTGGTGCTTGGAGAAAAGAAAGGACTGTGAATATGACATAGTTTTTACCTCAAATAATTATTCTGAAAAAGTTGTAACAGGCTTTAGGACCATGTCCTCCAGAGACTAGAGATTTGTATGAGAGCACATCAAGGATTACTCACAACATTTTCTTAGCCTGTATATCTTTTTTTCCCCCCAGAGCTGAGGACCGAGCCCAGGGCGTTGCGCTTGCTAGGCAAGTGCTCTACCACTGAGCTAAATCCCCAACCCCAGCCAGTATATTTTAAATTTGGAAAATAACAGTCCTGTTAGGCAGGGCCACAACCTTTTACAAAGATCCTCTATTTTGGTTGAACTAGTGTAACTGTGGTAACTTGGTTACATTCTTAATTGCCTTGGTCTGTGAACCTTAAGAAATGACCATTCAAGGCATTTATGGAGCATCTCACATTGACTACTTGACTCCATATTGCTAAAATCAACTCCTGCCAAAGCAGGAAAGCTTTCACAACCCCTACCTGCCTCTACCCTTCTGTACTGTTACTACAACACATTCAAAGTTGGTCAGGGAACTCAATTCTTGCATAGGCAGGTCCTTCTTCATTTGTAACTGCCCAATAAAACAGTGATTGGAGGACACTCATTCACTGGGCTCTCCTTCAGTCTGGAAGGAGTTGTAGGACTGTCTTTCCAGCACTGGGCAGTAGAGGCAGGATTAGGTGTTCAAAGCAACTCTCAACTTCATAGATCCAGGCAAACCTGGGCTATAGGAGATATTGCTCTAAACAGAAATAAATAAATCAACAACACTTGAGTAAAAAGAAATTAAGTTCTTAATGACCAAGAAACATTGGAGAACAGAAACAAATAGAGATAAGAGCACTAATGCACTTAAGAACAGTTAAAAAATAATACCCATAAGTGACTTCTTAAAATGATAAAAATGATGAATTTTAAGATTAAAAACATTAGCTATATTCACATTGAAAAAGAGTAGGTCCTTCACTCATAGAAGGAAGGCTATTAATAAGAGACTGATTGATCTTCCGTATGTACATGTTGGCTGCTGAGATCTGTAACCTGACACACTGCGTTACAGTCAATGGCCAGTTTCTCAAACCTCTAAGCTGATTTAATGTGTCAAGCAGGACTGAACATATTTGCACAGGCGAGTTCCCTCACTGGAAATTCAATATTCACTGGCTCAATTTAACTTTCTCAAATTTTACACCCACCAATCTGGTCTGTCTTCATTCACATGACATGAATTAATACATGCTGGGAAATTACAAATTAACTCCTCCTGCCACAATCTGGTCCTTTTTCACAATGGTGACTCCAGAAGCTCACTGTCTACTCTGTTTGCCCCTGCACTGTACACAATAAACTATTCCTCCTATTCTGGTGTGAAGGCAGAAGCCATGCTCTAATTTTTTTGGTTTTTCAAGACAGGGTTTCTCTGTCTAGCTTTGCGCCTTTCCTGGATCTCACTCTGTAGACCAGGCTGGCCTCGAACTCACAGAGATCCGCCTGTCTCTGCCTCCCGAGTGCTGGCTGGGATTAAAGGCGTGCGCCACCACCGCCCGGCCCTTAAGTTTCTTTTAGGTCATACTTCAGGTGACATTTTGAACAAAGCAAATCAGGAGAAGAGACTGCAAGTCGAGCCACTTAGGCAGATGAGAGACATAATTATACAGAAAGTGTAGTATCCAGAATTATTTCTGAAGCATACCAGTGTCCTGATACAGTAATGCATTCTTCAATGACAGAGTCCTAAGGTGCAGGTGTCAGGGAATGAGAAAGGTAGGAAAAGTAGAAGGTAGAAAAGAGAAAAGCTGGGGTGAGGAAGTTTTTGCACAAGCTATGTCTCATGCCAAGTAAGCTTCTGAAGAATAGCTCCCTATATACTACTTCCAAGGGGGAATGGAAGGAAATGGGAAAATTCTAGGAAGTCAGCTGAAATTATCATACAATGGATGAAATTCAGGAGGTTAATCACAATGCTGCACAAGGGGAACACAGGGTATCTCAAGAACATACTGGCTATGCCTACAGTGGCCTTGGGACTGATAACCATGCCTCCATCTGGTGGGAAGAGTTGGGTTCTTAGGACCTCAAGCAACCTCTCCACAAAGGCCCTGGCCCCAGACCATCACCAGCTCTATATCCTGGTTTTAGAGAAGGAGCTTTATTTTCAATTTTCAAAAGGAGTTTAATTTTCAATACTTCAAGGTCTTAGGCAAAGCTCAGAAGGCCTAGGCCCCAGGCTGTTACTTGCAATCTCAAAAAAATTCCTCCTCCCTGCCTGAGGGCCTAAATGAAAGCCTTGCTTGACCAGACCAGTCCTTAACACAATAGTGTTTTAATTTCAAATAGCTGTCACCTGGTGTCATATTGCCCATCTCTCAGAACGATGATTTTCTCAAGAAGAAAACTAGAACTTTAAGTCCCACCAGGCCTTAAAGTAGGTTGTGAACTCCTTGAGCAGCTTGTTAGAGGCCTGTTCTTTGACATATGGATGGGTTTAGTGGCTGGTTGTAAATCAGGGGTGGCTCCTTTGAAATGGTTTGGAGCCAAATAGCTGGACACTCCTGGTGAAAAAATGTGTATTCTAGTATCCTTATCTCTTACAGGCCTGATGAGTATACTCACTTTGTAGACCAGGCTGGCCATGAACTCACAGAGATCCACCTGCCTCTGCCTCCCAAGTGCTGGGGTTAAAGGCGTGCGCCACCACCAGCCGGCTGTCTCTGGAGTGTTTTAGAAGCAGCTCTCTCTTAACGAAATTCTACTTTGTGAGACTTAAACTATCTATGAAGCATTAGTAAACCCTTTATATCACCAATACTGCTCTTCCACATCACAGCTAAGTAATGGAGTGTTACTCAACACAAGAGATGTCTTTTACAACCTCCACAAAATTAACTGTAAATGGATCTCACATGTAAAGGTTAAACACAAAGTGCTGAACCTCTAGAAGGTACTGGGGAACCTGGACCTCTTCAAGTTTTGCAATCTACCTGCCATGCATGCGCCAAGAACATGTTGGTGTTGACTACAAATGTTTCTACATGCAGCTTCCTGATCAAACTTCTCTGCACAGATGCAGCCTCCAGAGCAGAGTCATTCAGAGGCCTGTGCCTGGGTCCAAGGTGTTGCACAGACCACATGGGAACTCATAGGACAGGAAATCTGGCTGTAGATTCCCACCCAGCCCCAGGGATGACCTGCCAAACTGGCTCCCGCACCTACCCATCTGCTCTTCCCCATCTGGAGTGAGCAGCCCCTCACTCACCATGTCATGTCCTCCCTGCTCATTCATGTCCCCCTCAGGGCTCCCTGAGGAAGCACTCACAGCACAAAACAACACATGAAAATAATGGCGCCAGCTCCTCTACAAAGCCAAGCCTGTAACCTGGCTCACGGAAGGGCACTGCACCACTTCTGACTGGAAGTTTGGCCTGTGGGCGCTGATTGGCTAATGAGGCATGAGCACCTCCCTTAGGTTTACAGTGTGCTTAAAGACACAGCACAATGGATCCTGACCCTGCCTCCTACCCTAGACTTAGACCTTTTCTAGATCAGCAGAGATTTGCATTTCAATAGCACTTGCCCCTGGGTCTGATTGCTGACCCTGCTGTCTTCCTGCATTCCATAGGCACTTCCCATTCTTCCTCCTGGACACAAAGTGACTAGCTTCCACAGCCATTTACTCAGTGTGGAGTGCAATGATTCTCTGTCCCACAGGTGGAAGGGTACCCAGAATATTAACAATTTTAAAGAGAGATTTAAGAACACAAAAGGAGATGTTTGTTCTGTAACTTCATGCTGAGGTCAGGTGAACTGAAGATACTTTTTACCTGTTTGTCACAGGCACTAAGAGAACCAGGAGAGAAATGCAGGAACCAGATTTTTTTTTTAAAAAAAATGAAAAATCTGTCTCCCACCAGCAGGCTGGATGATGGCTCCATTGCTGTTGAAGTTTTCTTCTGGAATTAAGGGTACACTCTTGACAAGTGAATAATAATAAAAAGAGTATTCTTCATGGTAAGTTGAATACTTAGAGAGAAATGGATCTAGAAAGAATATCTTTATGAGCACTATTGTATGCTAGCATATCTTCCTCAGTGAACAGTTAAAAAAACATTGCTGCATTATATAAGTTTCACTACGGGAGCAGGATTTGTAAATATCAATCTCTCTGTGTATGTAGAAAGTGGATTTATTAGAATGTCTCACAAGCTGTGGTTCACTAGTTCAACAATGGCTGTCTACCCATGGAAATCTGAAGAATCCAGGAACTGCTCAGTCCATGAGGCTGGATGTCTCAGCTGGTCTTTAGTATACACCAAAATTCCAAGGGAGTAGGCTCTACGGTTTGTAAAGGAATAAACTTGGTAGCCAGACCTAGGGCAAGCAGGCAAGAAGAGAGAGCTTCCTTCCTCAATATCTGTATTTATGTAGGCTGTTACTAAAAGGTGTGATTCAGATTAAAGGTGGGTCTTATTCTCTGTTTGATTGCTTTTTGGTGGTTTTGTGACAGTTTATCTGTGTAGCCCTGAAACTCATTCTGTAGACCAGGCTAGCCTCAAACTCAGAAAAAAAAAAGACTGCCTCTGCCTCTTGCATGCTGGAGTTAAAAGTGTGCACCCCACCAAGATGCTAAAAGTGGCTCTCATCACCTCAAATGATCCAGTTTAAAGATGGGTCTTTAATTTCAAAACCTTTAAGAAAAATCCCTTACAGGTGTACCCACTTTTGGGGGTTTCAGTTAATTCCAGAGTTAGTTTGACTACAAGAACAGCCAAGATGTAGAACTAAGACAGATCTCTTGCCTGCAGGAGGCAAGAAGAGCATGGGAGATATTTCCAAAGCAATGCTTTTCCTAAACAAGGGAAGCATGGGGATTATACTTAGGGAGTCTGGACATGTTCAAGTAGAGTTCTACCTATTCTAAGCATGCTCAGTTAGCAAATCCACTTCTGAACATGATCACATTGTAAAAGCAGGGACATTTAGGGACATTCCTACCTAAAAGTCATGCAGGAACATATATAGATTATGAAAATAATGAAAAGAAATGTCTCTGGCATTTTATACCACAAGGTCTTGGCTGAAAATCAAGTAAGTGGCATTGTACAAGCAGATTGCTTTAGAGCCTGCGCTACTATCAACCTTGAAATTTGTTTGTTTGTTTTTTTAAAGTTTGAGACTGCTTTTTTTTTCTTTTATTTTTCTTTATTAAGAAATTTTCCACCAATGACAGTCAATGTTGGAGAGGATGTGGAGCAAAGGGAACACTGCTCCACTGTTGGTGGGAATGCAAGCTTGTACAACCACTATGGAAATCAGTATGATGGTTTCTCAGAAAATTAGGAATCGAACTACCTCGAGACCCAGCCATACCGTAACTCTTGGGCATATACCCAAGGAATACTGACTCATACCATAAAGATACATGCTCAACTATGTTCATAGCAGCACTATTTGTAATAGCCAGAACCTGGAAACAACCTAGATGCCCATCAACTGAAGAATGGATGAAGAAAATGTGGTACATATACACAATGGAGTACTACTCAGCAGAGAAAAACAATGAAAGCATGAAATTTGCAGGCAAATGGATGGAACTAGAAAATATCATCCTGAGTGAGGTAACCCAAACCCAGAAACACAATCATAGTATGTACTCACTCATAAGTGGATTCTAGATATAAAATAAAGAACAATCAGACTACAACCCACAGAACCATGGAGGCTATATATATAGCATGGAGGTCCCTAGGACGACTGTGGCTATAATAAATTTCTCAATTTTACTTATTTGAAATTTAAAATTTAAACT
Organism: Peromyscus nudipes; assembly: GCA_902168325.1. Lineage (NCBI taxonomy): Eukaryota > Metazoa > Chordata > Mammalia > Rodentia > Cricetidae > Peromyscus > Peromyscus nudipes. Next base: position 25,200 of record CABHPH010137206.1, read on the forward strand.
TTGAAATTTAAAATTGAGTTTTACTCAATCACTGAGCAAGCCTAAATGAAACATCTTACTATTAAGAATACATACTCTATCAAGCTGATAATAGAAAAATAAATTACTTAATTAATTTTAAACAATAAAAATAAATAAAAATAAAAGAAAAATTTGAAATATTAAACAAACAAACCTTTCACTAAAGCAAAAAAAGAGAGAACTAGGGATTCATCATTCCTATCCACATTCTATTCTTTCCCTTGTTTTATATATTTTAAATTTTTTATCGGTGGATTCTGCTGGAGTTTACTGGTGGATTCTCCTGGAATATCCGATGCAGATAAGCACTGGAGAGCTCCTGTTGCAAATCACCCTCTGGAGCGATGGAAGGATCTTTCTACTAGCACGTGAAGGAGACCCGATCTAGTGTTGGTGTGGCCCCGGGGTTCTGTTTATGTCTTTCCTCAGGACAATGAGGTTCTTCTTTGGATTCCTGAGCACTGAACGCGCCCTGTGGCTGCTGCTGAAGCTCAATATGACAGAGACCTAATGGGTCTTCATGAAAAAAATCTACCCTTCTGATGCCAATGGAGATTGAGAGCCCAATATCGCCAGCTTTGGCAAGCATTTATGTAAGCCTAGGAACTGTAACCATGAGATTGGATTCTCCAGAAGAGCTGCCAGCTAAAGTCGTGCTGGGATCAAGAAAAATGGGCCTTGGCAGTACGTGTTCCTGGAGTTGTATCCATGCCAGTGGATGTCCACACAATCCAGAAGAGAATTTGACTTTGCTGCTGCCGCTGTTGCTGTTATAGCAATGGCGCCCAACACTGCTACTCTTTCTGGAATTACCATTTCATAATTGCTTACTACAGCTAGCACAATGGAGACCCTGGCAACAAAAATAGCTACCACAGTTAGTTAATCTTTCATTCTATTGGGCATGATAAATTTAATTCAGTAGTTATGTACATCTCAATTGGCTTTGAAAATTATAAATTTAAAAACTCAAGTTCCAGTTGCTTTTGGGATACTATCTTACAAGGACACCAACGTACAGTATGGCTCATTAAGGAAGGGAATGGCTCAGTTGCCTTTAGCCTACTGGTTATGGGTGAGATAGGACCTCTGTTGGTCTTTTCTGTATCAAACACACAGATTGCAAGCCCAGTGCCACTTTGAGATCTTTGGCAGCAATTAACTATGCAGCTCACACATGATTGAGCCTGTATGAAAATGAGTATTCAGAGATGGGTAATGCCTGGGGGGCAATCACCAACCTAAGACAGAGCACCTGTGTGGCCTGGGCAGGCGTCTCCATGATGGGTAAGGTGACCTGCTGACGTCCCACGCAACCCAAGTCAGAAGCTCATTTTTTAATAAAAAGGGGATCTGTAGGGCCCTGGCCCCCGTTTGGGTAACTACTGCCTTGCTTGCACACCTTGACCTTGATATCCTCCCTATGCTAATTCCCTGCCAGGTTCCACCCTCCTGAATGCTTAAGAGAAGTTCCTTGTCTGGGTATCCTGAATAATGGGCGTTAACAGTTTAGAAGCACGATTGTAAAACATCAGTAGTGAACTTCTGCCCTCTGGGGTACTCCCATTGTGCTGTAAGCCTGTATTTAAGACCTCCTCCACACTTCAATAAATGACATTCAGCATTTAAAATTAAAATATATATATATATATATAATTGAATGAATACTGCAAATGTAATCTATGAATACCACAAATGTGATTAATATCATGAGTGTAATTAATGAATATCATGAGTGTAATTTAAAAAATAAATAATGTGGTGGTATTGTGTTCCCCAAAATATTGTGTACCTTAATAAACTTATCTGGGGTCAGAGAAGGAATAGCCACAATATTAAACAGAGGTTAGGCAGTGGTAGCACACGCCTTTAATCCTAGCATTCCAGAGACAGAAATCCCTCTGGATCTCTGTGAGTTCAAGGCCACATTGGAAATGGCCAGGCATGGTGACACATGCCTTTAATCCCAGAAAGCAAGCCTTTAATCCCAGAGATTGGTGGTAGAAAGCAGAAAGATATATAAGGCATGAGGACCAGAAACTAGAGGCATTTGGTCTGGCTAAGCTTTTGGCCTGGTTAGGCATTTGGCCTGGAGAAGCATTTGGCCTGGTTAAGCATTCAGGCTTCTAGCAGCAGTTCAGCTGAGACCCATTCTGGATGAGGACTCAGAGGCCTCCAGTCTGAGGAAACAAGACCAGCTGAGGATCCGGCGAGGTGAGGTAGCTGTGGCTTATTCTGTCTCTCTGACCTTCCAGTGTTCACCCCAATACCCGGCTCAGGTTTGATTTTATTAATAAGACTCTCTAAGATTCCTGCTACAAATAAATAAATAAATAAAGAAAGAAAGAAAGAAAGAAAGAAACAAAGAAACAAAGAAACAAAGAAACAAAGAAACAAAGAAAGAAAGAAAGAAATTTTCTACTCACTCCACATACTATCCACAGACCTCCCCTCCTCCATCCTCCTATCCCCCAGCCCTCTTTCCCAAGCATCCCCACACTCCCCAAATCAAGGTCTCCCATGGGGAGTCAGCAGAGCCCAGCACACTGAGCCTAGGCAGGTCCAAGCCCCTTCCCACTGCACCAAGGCTGTGCAAGGTGTCACACCACAGGCACCGGATTCCAGAAGCCTGCCCATAGACCAGGGACAGATCCCAATCCCCCTGCCTGGATGCCCCCCACATAGTTCAAGCCAAACAACCATCTTCCGTATCCAGAGGGTCTAGTCCACTCCCATGGGGGCTCCACAGCCACCAGTCCGCAGTTCATGGGCTTCCACTAGTGTGGCCGATCATCTCTGCATGTCCTCCCATCCTGATCTCGATGTCCCTCACCTGCAGTATCTCTCCTCTCTCTCTCTTGATATTTGTTCTAACAGAAAGCTGTACTAATGCCACAATTCTCACAGATACAAAAGACAGAGGACACAAATACAGAAAGCATTAAGGATTAGTCACCTAATAGCACTGTATCCTCTGCACTTATGTGCATGTTTATGATGAGCTCTACTATCCTCAGAACAAAGCTGACTTTGTATCTGACCAGTCTGGCTACAAGGAAGGCCACAGCTGCTTCCATGCCAGACTAGAAGGAACTAATTTTAACTAGCCCTGGCTGTTGTCTGTCTCAGGGCTCTTATTTCACAGTAGAAAATTCCATTATTTCCTCTTTCTAATTTATTTTTTAATTTTAGTTATGTGGTGTTTGTTGTCCCCAAATCCAGAATCCTCAGAGACTACCAAGAGATAAAATCTGAATGCAAAAGCAAAGAGTCTATATTTGGGTGTTTGAATTCAGGTTTCCCCATCCATCTGATGCAGCAGTGGAGCAGGATGGACCTCAAGCAGTAGCAGAACATAATATTTATAATGGTTTGGTCAGGGGGCTAGGGGATTTCCAAAATCCATACAGTTACAGTGCTTACTGAGGCCACAGTTGTATGACTTAAACAGATTGGAGGGTTGCATCTGCAAAGAAATTGCCATATCCTCTAGCAAATATGTCATTTTATCTCTATCAGCAGGAGACTCACATCCTCTGACAGTTATGACATCCCATTTTTATCAGGAGGGAACTCATATCCTCTGATGTTTATAGTATGCTATCTATATCAGCAGAAAACATCCTGCAGGACACTTCTGGAAATTGTTTGTTCTGGAGGTTATAGTATTTTATCTATCTATCTATCTATCTATCTATCTATCTATCTATCTATCTATCTATCTATCTAT
>CABHPH010137206.1:28960-40473 GCA_902168325.1 Peromyscus nudipes
TATCTATCTATCTATCTATCTATCTATCTATCTATCTATCTATCTATATGTATATATAGAACTGTCTGTACTAGACCCTGCTGTCCCCTGTCTGACCCTTCTCTAAGATGGCTGCAGTCTCCTAAGATGGCTGTAGTCCTGTCAAGGTCCCCTTAGTTTTTTTCCTGAATGTGTCTGTGCACAGTACCTATGGAGGCCAGAAGAAGGCAAGAGATGCATGGGACTGGAGTTAGAGCAAATGATTAGCTACCAAGTATGTTATTTACCAGGTTTGAGAACAGACCATGAAATACATACAATAAAATCTACTTTTAGAATTTTATTAGGAGGAAATAGGAAAGACCAGCAAGCAAGCAGTTCTGCCAAAGAAGAAATGTGCAGAAGGGATGGGGAAACAGTTTGGAGTCTGCTTTTAAGGATCACCTTGAGCATACCTATGGAGACATATGTGGCCATGCCACACATTTGCATAAATTACTTGACCCTGCTACTCGAATATTACAAGGCCATGCTGCACATGGATTATAGAGGATTTAAGGCCCTGAAGTGACTAAACATTTTGCCTGAATGATGACAGTTCATGAGCAGTCAATGGAACTTTGGAAGTAGCTAGGTGGAATGATAACATTCCCTCCTTTTTTGTTATTATAAAAAGCAAGGGGTTGGGGTGGTGGGTGAATGGAATGGGGACATTGGGTCTCTAAAGATTGAATCCAGTTGACTTGGTGGGTGTCGGTTATTGGGGGGGGCTTTTCCCAAGGTAGGCAGTTGTCCTAAGGTAACTGGTTGCCTTCGATGCTGTTTGAGCTCTGTGGAATCATCTAGCACCTCTTGGATCTGACAGAATGAACCTGAGAAGATGCAGGCAAGGCAGAAGATAAAGTTTAGAAAGAAATTTTTTAGATTCTGGTACTTGGTGGGGGCAGAGATGAGGGAGAGTCCCCAAGGGGTCACAGGATGAGGGAGGGGCTCCCTGGACCAGAGAAGTGTTTAATGATATGTACCTGTAGTGAATCTGACCTGTTCAGGTGGGTCCAAGCCAACTCCCAGGAGCTCAGAAGAATTTTTAAGTTTACAAAAGAGAAAAAATTTATACATATTAAGAAGCAACCACTAAAATCAAGAACAACACAAGGCTGTCCACTCTCCCCATACGTATTCAACATAGTACTTGAAGTTCTAGCTAGGGCAATAAGACAACAAAAGGAGATCAAGGGGATACAAATTGGTAAGGAAGAAGTCAAACTTTCATTTTTTGTAGATGATATGACAGTATACATAAGTGACCCCAAAAATTCTACCAGGGAACTCCTACAGCTGATAAACTCCTTCAGTAAGGAGGCAGGATACAAGATTAACTAAAAAAAATCAGTAACCTTCCTATATGCAAATGATAAACAGGCTGAGAAAGAAATCAGAGAAACATCACCCTTTACAATAGCCACAAATAACATAAAATACCTTGGGGTAACCCTAACTAAGCAAGTGAAAGACCTGTATAATAAGAACTTTAAGTCTCTGAAGAAAGAAATTGAAGAAGATATCAGAAAATGGAAAGATCTCCCATGCTCATGGATAGGTAGAATTAACATAGTAAAAATGGCAATCTTACCAAAAGCAATCTACAGATTCAAAGCAATCACCATCAAAATCTCAATACAATTCTTCACAGACGTGGAAAAAACAATACTTAACTTTATATGGAAAAACAAAAAACCTAGGATAACTAAAAGAATCCTGTATAATAAAGTCACCTCTGGAGGCCTCACCATCCCTGACCTCAAGCTCTACTATAGAGCTATAGTAATAAAAACAGCTTGGTACTTGCATAAAAACCAACACATGGACCAATGGAATCAAATTGAAGATCCTAACATTAATCCACACACATTTGAACATATGATTTTTGACAAAGAAGCCAAAACAGTACCATTGGAAAAAAGAAAGCATCTTCAACAAATGGTGCTGGCATAACTGGATGTCAACTTGCAGAAGATTACAAATAGATCCATATCTGTCACCATGCACAAAACTCAAGTCCAAGTGGATCAAAGACCTCAACATAAATCCAGTTACACTGAACTTGATAGAACAGAAAGTAAGAAGTAGTCTTGAACGCATTGGCACAGGAATCCACTTCCTAAATATAACACCAGTAGCACAGACACTGAGAGCAACAATAAATAAATGGGACCTCCTGAAACTGAGAAGCTTTTGTAGGGCAAAGGACACAGTTAATAAGACAAAATGACAGCCTACAGAATGGGAAAAGATCTTCACCAACCCCACATCTGACAGTGGACTGATCTCCAAAATATATAAAGAACTCAAAAAGCTAGACTTCAAAATACTGAACAATCCAATTAAAAAATGGGTTACAGAGCTTAACAGAAAATTCTCAACAGAAGAATCTCAAATGGCTGAAAGACATTTAAGGAACTGTTCAACATCCTTAGTCATCAGGTAAATGCAAATCAAAACAACTCTGAGATACCATCTTACACCTGTCAGAATGGCTAACATCAAAAACACTGAAGACAGTTTATGTTGGAGAGGATGTGGAGCAAGGGGAACAGTCCTCCACTATTGGTGGGAATGCAAACTTGTACAGTCACTCTGGAAATCAGTATGGTGGTTTCTCAGAAAATTGAGAATAAGTATTCCTCAAGACCCAGCTATACCACTCTTGGGCATATACCCAAGGAATGCTCAATCTTACCACAAGGACACATGCTCAACTATGTTCATATCAGCATTATTCGTAATAGCAAGAGCCTAGAAACAACCTAGATGCCCCTCAACTGAAGAAAGGATAAAGAAAATGTGGCACATTTACACATTGGAGTACTATTCAGCAGTAAAAAACAATGATATCATGAAATTTGCAGGCAAATGGATGGAACTAGAAAATATCATCCTGAGTGAGGTAACCCAGACTCAGAAGGACAAACACAGTATGTACTCACTCATAAGTGGATACTAGATGTGAGGGAAGGGATGGCCAGACTGCAACCCACAGCTCCAGAGAGGCTAGCTAACAGGGAAAGACCCTCGGTGGGACACATGAATGGCCCAGCAAAGGAGAAGTGGTTGAGATCTACATGAGCAGACTGGCAGTGAGGGGGTGGTGGTGGGGTGGGGTGGTGGTGAGGAGTAGGGGATGAGAACATAGGGAAATGGGAGGGTTGAGCTGGAACAGGGACAGAGTGGGAGGGCAGGGAGGGAGATATCATGATAGATGAGGACATTATGGGAACATCAACTGCAAATAGGAAGAGGCAGGGTGGCGGGGAGACTCAGGAATTCACAAGGATGACCCCACCTGGAAGTGCTGGCAGTGGTCTAGAGGGGGCCTGGACTGGTCTACTCTGGTGACCGGTCTAGTGAATACCCTAACCGCCATCATAGAGCCTTTGTCCAGTGCTGATGGAGGCAGATGCAGAGATCCATGGCTAGGCACCAGGCTGAGCTCTGGGAATCCAATCGATGAGAGAGATGAGGGATTCTGCAGGTGAGGGATGTCAAGATCATGATGAGAAGACAGGCAGAGATGACCAGCCACACTGGTGGAAGACCATGAATTGTAGACTAGTGGCTGTGGAGCCCCCATGGGACTGGACTAGGCCCTCTGGATATGGAAGACTGTTGTTTGGCTTGAACTGTTTGGGGGGCACCCAGGCAGGGGGATGGGTATCCATCCCTGGTGCATGGGCAGGCTTTTGGGAATCCGGTGCTTGAGGTGTGATGCCTTGTGCAGCAATGGTGCATGGGGAGGGTCTTGGACCTGCCTAGGCTCAGTGTGCAGGGCTCTGCTGACTCCCCATGGGAGACCTTCATTTGGGGGATGTGGGGATGTGGAGTGGCTTGGGAGGGAGTGCTGGGGGTGGGAGGAGGGAGGAGATGGGATCTGTGGGTAGTATGTAGAGTGAGTAGAAAATTTCTTAATAAAGAAAAATGAAAAAAAAAAGAAAAAAAAGAAGGAACCAAGTCAGGCAGCAGTGTCACATGCCTTTAATCCCAGCACTTGGGAGGCAGAAGCAGGTGGATCTCTGTGAGTTTGAGGCCAGCTTGGTCTACAGAGTAAGATCCAGGACAGGCACCAAAACTACACAGAGAAATCCTGTCTCAAAAAATAAAAAAAAAGAAGTAACCAAAGGGAATTTAAAATCCTGAGCTTGTAGCTATGATATTATAGTTTTTAGTACTCTGCTATTAAAATTTTATATGTTAGTGTTAAGTTATTGGCATCATATAGCTAGAGAAAAAAAGGAATCTGGAACATGATTTATTTTGTCTATTATTACCAATTAGGCTTCCTATCTTCATCTGAGAGAAACCTTAAGGCATTTGTTTCCTTTAATTATCTCAGTATCATTTCAACATCCAAGAGACACAGGTGATTGATTGCTGAGGGCAGTCAACAATAATAAACTGTTAGATTGCAGTCTTTTTTTCAGAATCCAATCTCTTTTAAGTCTAGGTGTGTGAATACCTCTAAAGTGTTACTGTTACTTACCACCTGGGTATGTTTCATAGTACTTATGCCTCCAGCTCTATGGCTGAAGGTGGTCCTTTAACAGTCAGCTGAGTAGTTACTTAGAAATTTGAATATGTTATTAGAGACACAGAGGGAAACTGATAAAGTAGACTGTGATCAGTAGAAACAAGAGAACACGTGGGGTAATCAGGAAGAAAAACATATGGGGTTCCCAATCCAGTGGGGGTGGTTACACTTGTAGGATGAAAATGAAGCCTCATTTTTTCAGAGGCTGGTAGTCAAAGATGGGTAGGTCATATACTGTTTTATAGTCACTTGTTCATTTCCTTGAATTATGGGAACTATTGCCCTTTTGGTTTACTATAGTGAGGCACATATCTAATATTGAATTTCAACTTCTCATATTCAGAAAATATCTACAGAAAAAAATGTTTTGGCTTATAATATACTCATTTGCACATTAAACATGTTATTTCCTTTCATTTCAACTGTAACTACTCTAGAAATCTTTTATCATCATTCCATTATTATTATTATTATTATTATTATTATTATTATTAATTTTATAAGAATTCTCATTTGTGTAAAAAACTTGTTAATATCAAGTTTGTTATATTCAGTCTAATTTATTTTCACTTAAAATTTTATGGCTCAGTAGAAGGATACAGCTGTGACCCAGGGTGTGAACGAGGTGAGGTACACATACAAAGCTGGGGTCCTGTTGTCTGGACACTCTGCAGTACTGCAGACATGGGCTTGCAGATGCATCTTTGTCCTCGTTTTTTTTTTTTTAATTAGAATTACCCTCAATCTTATTGTTCCCCTAGATACAAGAGGTAGTCCTTCTTCCTTGGAGCAAACATTATTTTTATTTTTACAAGTACTTTTCAAATTTTCACTTTTACATATTTTTTAATGACTTCCTCAAGATCCATGTAATTTAATTCATTGTGTTCTTGCTTTATTTCCTTTACTCTCTTGGTAGCAGGCTGCTTTGGATGTAGGGTCTTGCTATTATATTTCTTCCTTATTTTTTTTTCTGTAGATATTTTCTGAATATGAGAACTTGGAATGTTTTCAAAATGACTCTACCCTTACATATTACAGTATATGGAAGAAGAAAAAGGGGCAACTATCTAATAATTAGCTAAATATCTTCATAAATGTCCTGCTACCCACACCATCACCAGCTTTGATAAGAAGTGAAACCAATTTACTTTCATTTAGAGTAGGAGAAAAACATGAACCCATTTACTTAGTATTGATAACAGTGTTGACTACAATAAATACATCTTACTTGTTAAATCTTCAAACAAATGATTACTTAACTTTTAACATCACAAAGGATGACTTGTGTAAAAGATATTACCTTGCAGTACCTAAAAATGTTGAGCCCCAACAGTACATTTAAGGCTTTTTTCCATTTATCAATAAATATCTAGTAGTCAAGCCTAAGTTACTGAAAACCTAAACACCATTAAAAAAGCAAAACAGGCCGGGCGGTCGTGGCACATGCCTTTAATCCCAGCACTTGGGAGGCAGAGCCAGGTGGATCTCCATGAGTTTAAGGCCAGCCTGGGCTACCAAGTGAGTTCCAGGAAAGGCGCAAAGCTACACAGGGAAACCCTGTCTCAAAAAACCAAAAAAAAAAAAAAGCAAAACAGACTACTAAATTTGACTTTATATTATATACTTTGTAGTTTATAGTTATATGATATAATGTGTAGTGTACATTAACAAATCACAAATTATAAAAATTAAAAATGAATCTGCTTTTTCTAAGAGGAAAAATAGACAGTAGTAAATATTTGGGGAAATGATTAAGGGAAAAAGCCACAGAAAACTACTACATAAAAAGCTTTTAGAAGCTGGACGGTGGTGGCACACACCTTTAATCCCAGCACTTGGGAGGGAGAGGCAGGTGGATCTCTGTGAGTTCGAGGACAGCCTGGTCTCCAAAGTGAGTTCCAGAAAAGGCGCAAAGCTACACAGAGAAACCCTGTCTTGAAAAACCAAAAAAAAGGGGCTGGAGAGATGGCTCAGAGGTTAAGAGCACTGACTGTTCTTCCAGAGGTCCTGAGTTCAATTCCCAGTCAACCACATGGTGGCTCACAACCATCTATAATGAGATCTGGTGCCCTCTTCTGGCTTGCAGCCATATATGCAGGTGGAACACTGTATACATAATAAATAAATAAATTTAAAAAAATTAGGAAAAACAAAAACAAAAAAAGGCTTTTAGGAAAGCAGATGACCATGGAGGCATTGATGGAATAGAAAAAAACCAAATTGAAGAATAGCTCAGGTTATGACAAAATCACTCTTAAAAGGTTAAAGAGGAAAGAGAGACAAATAAGACCATCTTACCAAAGGGACACCAGCTGGCAGGCACAACAAAGTCAAAATTGTATTTAGAATATACAATGTGAGAGTATCCTGCATACATGTAGTCTATTCACACTGAGTCATGTTCTAACAGGCTGTAATGTCCACATGAGATAATGAACAAGGTATCTGATGATCACTACTAGTTTTCCTCAGTACAATAAAATAAGAAAAATGCTATGGTTTAAGTCCTTAAATGATTAAGTGAATCTGTTCTCTGCAGAAAGAGACATATCTTGAAAACAGAAATTTGTGATTGATTGGGGTTTGGAAGCAGGACTGGAGTCCAAGTCTTCCCTACTTCAGTGTTTCAATACAATTTACCAACTGCTATTTACTAGAATGGCGATAAGAGCAGACAGCTGCTGTGGGATATCATTTTGTATGCTGTGAAAATGTTTTGCTCAATTTGGTTGATAAATAAAACACTAATTGACCAGTAGCCAGGCAGGAAGTATAGGCAGAGGAAGGGCTGAGTCAGGAGTCTCCAACAGACACAGAGGAAGCAAGATGACAAGGCAGAACTGAGAAAAGGTACCAAGTGACATGGCTAAATATAAATAAGAATTATGGGTTAAATTAAGTGTAAGAGCTAGTCAGTAAAAAGCCTGAGCTAATGGCCAAGCAGTTATAATTAATATAAGCCTCTGTGTGCTTACTTGGAAGATGCAAGTGGGAGAGATTTGTACCCGACCACTGGCCAGCCAGGACACAGGAAAACTTCCAACTACAGACAGCTCTGTCAATAGTCAGCCAAAACACTAGAAATGGTGAAGGATATTTTCAGTTTGTAATATGAAATTTAGGTACACAGAAGCCTCAGAACACAGAACTGCATGGACAGCTAAGAAGGACATGACCTATTTAAAAGCATGTGGATTCAAGAAGATAAATATTCATAAATATGATTAGGCTTAAAAGAGCAAGCTTACATAGACTTGTGAAATATTTAAGGAGAATATCAGAGGCAGAAAAGCCTGAGGATTAAGTTGCCTGGTGATATAGGGCTTTCCATTAGAATCACATGCTGTTGTTAAAGTTACATGATTCCTATCTTTGAATTGCTGAGACCATGGCCCTTTGATGTACTAGACTTAAGCACATGTCTAAGATTGGATTTCCTGGTCATTACATTTGGCTAATGATGTTATTTGCATAGAAAACATTAGTTCCCTTCTCTCAACTGCAAATCCTGCAGCGCTCTTTATCATTATTTTTCTGTATTATTATTATATAAGAAGTCTCTTTATTTATCTTAAAGGCATATTTGTTATAGTCTAATTTTTTTTTCATTTAAGCATGAGATGGTGAGTGGGAAGGGTCGTGGATCTTGGGAAGTGTGGGACATGTGTAAGGTTGAAGTCCTATTGTCTAGATGTTCTATGCAACATGACTGACAAGGGCTCACAAATGCATCTCCCACCCCCAAACAAAATACATTGCTTTCAAAATTAGAGGGAATTACCCTTGGGTGTTTTCTTTCCTTAGGGATATGAGGTAGTTCCTTCTTCAAACAAATATCACTTATATTTTTCAAATGTTCTATGAAATGCTTCTCTTAAATCTTCCTTCATGAGTTCCTTTAGAGGCATATAGTGGGAATCACTCTGCCTGTTCATGATTTTCTCATCAGTTTTCACCAAGGGCTTTCCTGAATGTGGAGGGACACTGTCATGGTCACCTTCATATTCATAATTTTTTTTTCTTGTTCCAGAGCTGTTCTCTTCAGGAGGGAAGGTAGAGGGCTAATTTGGATGATTTCCCAACAGAAGTTCTTCATCTTTAGGTGCTTGTTTTCAAAATTATTTTATCTTTACAAGTCACAAGGTATTGACCAAAGAAAGTAATAAGTTCTTAATATTTAACAGTTAAATGTCTTCATATATGTTCAGTTTGTCTCAAATCACTAGGCTATCTTTAAGAACTAAAAATAATTTACCTTTTCCTAGAATGAACAATCATGAGTCCATGACCTTAACTGTGTCAGTGTTGTTTCAAATAAACTTATGTGATGATATGTCACTTATCCAAAACATGAATTATATGAGATTTAACATGAAAAAACAATTTCTAAATATTTGAATTTGCCTACTTGTTTTCTCAAAGAACTTGAAATATTGCTCCCTAGGAGCATTTGTTAAACAATAATATTCTTCCTAAAATTAATGATTATTATATCTCAAATTGATGACTATCTTAACTACACATACAAATGGAAGCAAATGTTTTTCTACAATGATCATGTAGCATTTTTACTTTATTTTAATAAATTTAGGTTAACTATTTTTTAAATTTTAGCATGTTTATATGTTTTTTTCTCATGAAAAACTTCTCAAGAGGGAAAATCATGCATTATTTTTAGTAGTATATATTAGATTGAGTTGAGATCACAGACAGTAGAACAGAGCTATTTATTGTCTCAAACAGCTACAGACGCACAATGATATGAATTCAGCTGCTTCTAAGAGAGAAGAGGCAGTTGATAATAAAGCTTTGGGAACAATAATTGATAAATAAAGCCATATACACCTATTACACAGGGAGGCATAACTAAATTAACCAACAGTAGAAACAGAAACTGTCAGAAAGCAAATGTGTTCTGCAAAAATAGCTCAATGTCAGTGTACAGCATTTTTAAAAGGGCAGGGAGGAGAGACAAATAAAACTCTCTGTCCAAAGTACAGCAAGTAGCAGGTATGAAAAACAGAATTTTATTTCAAACTATATGCTGTATCTGTGTTGTGCATGTTAATGGGCTATCCATGGTACATCAAGTTCTAATGCAGTCTACTCTCCCCTTGTGACAGTAAAATAAGTAAATAGAGGGAAACACTAACTTCAAAGGTTCCATTCTGGAATTGAGATTCTCTCTCTAAGCATTGGGCTTGATCCAGGAACCTGTTCTGTGTTAACTAAGAAAAGTTAAAATCAGAGTTGTCAGTTTATAATTTGAGGGATGACTGGAGCCCAGAACTTTGCCAACTTCAGTGTTTCTGTGCTATGACAGCAAACAAGTTTCAGAGAATGGTAAGTATGTTGCCTGAAATTAAGACACCCAGAAGGCTTAGTACACAACATTCTATGCATTCATTAGGAGGAAGAGATGGCTGCACTTGGATAAAGAAAATGATTTAAGAAGATAAACATTTATAACGTATGCTAAACCTGTAATTAAGAATGCAAATATATACAGAAGCCTGAAACATATAATATGAAACAAGAGAGAAGAAATAGCTTAGAATTCTCTATTGCAACTCCACAGTCTGTCTCTATCTGTTGAAATACAGTGCAGTTTTATTTTAGTCATTTGATTTAGGACATAACTACATAAAATTTCAAATATGAAACATTTGAAAATATGCAAAATATGTCTTTTCTTAGACTTCAGCATTTATTAACATAATTTCTAATTCTGCTTTTGTTTATACACTTACCACTTGCATAGCTAAACAGGTCTTTTTTTTTTTTTTTTTTTTTTGGTTTTTCGAGACAGGGTTTCTCTGTGTAGTTTTGGTGCCTGTCCTGGATCTCGCTCTGTTGAACAGGCTGGCCTCAAACTCAGAGAAATCCGCCTGGCTCTGCCTCCCCAGTGCTGGGTGGGATTAAAGGTGTGTGTCACCACCGCCCTGCCTATAACAGTTGACTGTCAACTCTAACTACTCTATGGTTTTTTATTATTCTTTATTTTATGTACTATTAAAGAATTGGCTCATTTGTTTTGACAGCATATTCACTTCCTGATCTACTGTTTCTAGTTCATTCACACTGGAACCTCAGAGGATTACTGGCCACTAGATTCTTGGGAAGGAGAACATGAGGGGCCAGGACATGATCAGTGTTGGGCCCCTGATAGGGAACTGTCTGCATCACTGAAGACTCAGGCACACAGATGCATCTTTCCCCTGTCAATCAAACCCAGTTATATCCAGTGAAAGACCTACCTGTACACCTACAGTTCCTTTAGAGGTACCAGGTAGTGGCTCTTATTTTGACAAATGATAATTTTGGAATTTTTAATCTGTTTATGAATCATCTATTTTAAGTACCTTCTGAAGAGGTCCTTCAGATTCCAGGTACTGGATTCCAGGTACTACAGATTCCAGGGTTCCTGCTGTGTCTCTTTACAGTTTTTTCATCCAAGCCACCTGCTCCATACATATTTGCCTTAATTTTTGTATAGTCCCCTAATTTCCTTTACATCCTTTCTGGGGAGTTTCCTCATCTTTGCATGCTCTACAGCCAACTGCTCCTTCAGTATTTCCTTTGTATCATTCCTGAGGAGTTCCTTCAGTCATGTGTGGTGCCGATCAGCTTACTCCTTCATGTCCTTCTTCCTCTTGACCAAAGGATGTCTTCAATGCACATATGCATCTCTTCTATCATGTTTCTTCTTTTCTTCAGTCATTTTCTACTGATGAGAAAAAGCAGATTAGTTTGTTTGGCTTTATTCTCAAATTGAATGTTGATGTTGTTTGGGGATACTTCTTTCCAAAGTGACTTTGTCCTTGCAGGTTGTAGTCAACAGATGGAGAAAGTAGGAAGCACATTTTAACAGTTCAGTTTCTTCATAAATTTGGCTATTCACAGATCACTAGGCTATCATTAGCAATTGAAAATGATTTACCTTCAC
>CABHPH010137207.1:11234-43480 GCA_902168325.1 Peromyscus nudipes
CACACACACACACACACACACACACACACACACACACACTTTGTAACATTGTATACCATAAATATATACAATGAAATTCATTTAAAGTAAGTCATTTATTATTATTATTATTATTATTATTATTATTTTGGCCTTTACTTGTCATGAAGTCAAAGGCTGTTCAAATGTTTAAGCTGTTGAACAAACCCTGGAAATTGTCTAGGTTGGAAAATAATTTGAGCTCTAATTTCTTAGTCTGGGATGCCTTTTTCAGCCTTTTTGAAGATTCTTACACTGTACTTTTCACTTTATGGGCTTTAAAATTCCTCAAGCCTTGCCCCCGAACTGAAAGTCACCTTAGTGAAGAAAGGAGAGATTAAACCACCATGACTTTGGCCCGGCAGAGGATCTGAGCTGTAATTCTTTGGCTCAGAACCAGGGTCTAAAAGCAGCCATGGGAAAAGCTGCTGTAGTACAGCCTGCGAGTCTCCCCACGTCTGACTTGCATAATGTTGACATTATAACACCAGAGAGACCCAAAAATATTTCAAACAATTATGATTTCTTTTCTCTAGATATTTTGGAATCGCCTTATGAAATAAAACAACACATTCTCCCCGTTCCCCCTTCCAGGCTCATCCTGACACAGTCAGCAGCTTACTACTGTGCTTTTATTTTCGGCCACAAGGTCAGCAGGACATCGTAAGGCGTTAAGTCTCCTGCTAAACTGTGTTTTCCAACAGGAGCTGGGTGTTGAGTCAGGGAGTCAACTACTCTTAAAGCGACAACCGAGCCCAGTGCCACGGCATGGCAAAAAATGTGTTGTTCCTACCCTCTGGTGAAACCCAGGCAAAGAAAACTGCCAAGGGCTCAAGACATTCCTTGAAAAAGCCCCCATCTCTTAGCAAGGACACTTTAAAGTCCCCCATCTCTTAGCGAGGATACTTTCCCCCCAGACAGATCCCCCGACACCCACGTTCATTATTGTTTGTTTCTGCTATGACACGTGAGTCCGAAAACATTGAGACCACCAGGAAAATATAGAAGTGAAGGGAAAATGTTCAGACAGCCGAGGCGGCTCCCAACTTCTGGATGTGTCCGTCACCTAGCTCAGGTGTCTTCCTCCCTGTAACACAGCCAAATGGAAACCATGCAGAGAGCCAGGGGACACACTCACTGGACACCTGCAATTGCCCCTCTCAGAGAATATGATTAAGAGGACCTGCATTCTGGAAATTCAAGCTCTGGAAATAGACTCTGCTACGCTTAGTCACAGGTGAGCTGAGCAATTAGTAGGTTACTAAGGCTTTGGTGCGATTTTAATATCTCTCCCAGAGACCTGGCTTGTCTTCATCACAAGTGACCCCAGTACACTATGTAACATTGATTTCCAATGTGAAAACACCAGATGCCAAAACTGACGACCATAGCCCTCCTTAAACATCCCCAGAGCAGCCCTCTTGGCTTATGATTTTAAAGCTACCAAAAAATTAGTTTCATTCGGACTTAACACAGCTCTGCTTTGTTCCCTAACACCACAAGTGAGAAAGGAAAGCAGGACTCACCCTCATTTCCAGAAAAGGTGTCGCTGGAGACTGCCAGTGCCAAGGTTAAGAGCACCCGCCAAAGATCCATACCTGTGAGACCTGCAAATCAGAAAAAGCACAAGGTCAAGCAAAGCAGCGCTAGACTGTGGTCATAACAGAACATTCAAAGCCCAGGGAAGCCAGGACATGTGTAGAAGGAATCTTAGCAAGTCTTGCCTTGCCTCAGACTTCGGTACTGTCATACTTTTCATGAGGACACACAGCAGGTTGGAATAAATCCTACGTCCCCTGAGCACTTGCCTCAGGAAATAGCATGGACAGTACAGATTTTCAGGTACTGGCCGACAGCCTCTGGGTCACTTCACAGCCAGTGACCCACACACATTGCTTTAGTAACAGGGCAGGTGTAGTTCATTTTAATTTAATCTGGAAATAAAAAAAAATTGCCCAGTGTAGGGTTTTGAGAAAGACAGGCCATAAAAGAAAAGAAAAAAAAAAATGAAGCAATCCTCTATAATACTAACATTTCTTAAACTGGTTTCCCAAGGACCAGATGAGCCTATTTTATCCTAAAAGCACTGTGCTGCTGAGCCGTCCCAGGAGGGGTTAACTGGAGGGAAGTTTCCAAATATCGAGAGGCCTGGTAGGTTTGGATCTTAACAATGACTGTGTACTCTGAAACACTCAGGAATATGTCCACCAAGAGCTAGTGGTCCTGGCCTTTGTAGCCGTTTAGAAGCCCACGTGTGGCTGCACCTTCAGCCCTTCAGTCTAGTGAATGAGGGAGCGATGAACGTGTTCTGTCAGCACATACATTTATCTGAAGGAAATACGCTTCTCTGGAAAAATAAACTATGGTGCTTACGTCCAGGGTTCTCTAGAGACAGGTCTGGACTGGTTGGAAAGGAACTCAGTACTCTACTCCTTCTACAACGATCAGTGCATTCGACAACGAATACCAACCGCTTTAGAGCTGAGTCCCAGTGTTTCATAAAACTGCCCCGTTTACAAGTCACCGAGGCACACCTGGGCACCACTCCATCTGCTCTGCCAGGACCTCTCTGGACCTCATTTTTATCACTGTGCAAACTTCACAACACTGAAACAATTCTTCTTGCTCCCTGTAATCAGGCTGCAATGATGAGCAAGAGTGTTTGCTTTCATGGGTCTATAGGTGTGGTGCTGAGGTAACAGCCAGGGAATTCTGAACAGCTATAAAATGCCAGATGTTTTACATTTTCCTCTGCAGACAGAGGGTAACCTTTCAACCCCACGTTCTCAAAGCAGTTTTACTTAACAAAACACATCTCTATGCAAACTGAGTATTTTCTTGTGTCTGAATATATTTGCACACCTTTCTACACTAGGATGATCCTCCCCCACCAAGCACTGCCCTTTGGAATCTTTGGTAGGATCAAATGTGATAGTTAACTTGCAGGTTTTGAGCAAGTGGGATGTTACTAGGACCCCCCACAATTTGATTTTTTTTTTTGAGCTGAGGATCGAACTCAGGGCCTTGTGCTTGCTAGGCAAGCACTCTACCACTGAGCTAAATCCCCAACCCCACAATTTGATTTTTAAGTGGCTGATGGCTTTGCATTACGTACTTTGTAAATGTGAATCATTAGCACTCTGTCCTTACTTCTAGGGATACAGGCCATGTAATGTTAGTTTGGAGACTCTAGCAGAAATGCATTAAATGGATAGACCAAGTATGCAATAGACTGAAAAAACTAAAATGTGGAATTTTCTCTTAATCTCATTTAAAAAAAAAAAAAGAGGGAACACACTGAGTTTGGTGGTTTGAAAGAAAATGGCCCCCAAAGCAGGTGGCACTATTAGGAGGTATGGCCTTGTTGGTGGAAGTGTGTCACTGTGGGGCCAGGGTTTGAGGTCTCTTTTGCTCAAGCTTTGCTCAGTGAGACACGCAGATCATTTCCTGTTGCCT
The DNA here is from genome assembly GCA_902168325.1 of Peromyscus nudipes. Lineage (NCBI taxonomy): Eukaryota > Metazoa > Chordata > Mammalia > Rodentia > Cricetidae > Peromyscus > Peromyscus nudipes. The sequence goes on from CABHPH010137207.1 coordinate 14,709, forward strand.
GCAAGATGTAAGACTCTCAACTACTTCTCCAGCACCATGTCTGCCTGCACACTGCCATGTCCCACCATGCTGATAATGGACTGAACCACTGAACTGTAAGCAAGCCACCAATTTAATGTTTTCCTTATAAGAGCTGCAGTGGTCATGGAGTCTCTTCACAGCAATAGGAACCCTAACTAAGATATCGAGGAAGCAGACTAAATTTTAGTAGTGGCGATTTAACTAGAACACACTGTCAGGGCAGAAGCTCTTCCTGCCCTATGCTATCTTGATATCAGGCTGTAACAGTGAATTCTCAATTCCCAGGTTGTTTATTTTTCTCTCCAAGTAAGTATATGAGAATGTTTGCATTTCTTAGAAGACACCATGGCTGCCTTAGAAGTCATGATATCTTCAAGTCAAGATATCTTAGATATCTTCAAGCACGTCAAAGAGACCAAGCAGGTGCCAGAAACAAGTGGGGTTTAGATCAGAAAACTAGTAGACAAACCTTCAGCAACCCTCAAACTTTTGTGCTTTCTTCATTTTGAGGGACCAGAGACTGAACCCCAGGATCATTGCACACAGAACGACATTCTGCCTTAGTCCCCAGTCTTTTCAAAGCTGCTTCATGCACACGAATTTTACTTTTCCCAGATAAGGACCTGGAGTTACTACAATGATGTTATAAGGCAAGCATAGCTCCATAGGATACATTTTTATATCACAAAACAAAACAAACAAACCAGAACCCCCGAAACAAATTTAGCCCGAAGTACATTTTCACACTCGCATCACAGAAACAGGCATGTTTAAAGCTGTAATTCTTCACAGTGGGAGATCAGAACAGTCCATTGCCACCGGGAACACACTGCAGAAATGCTGGGCTTGTAATACTGGGCTTGTAATACTCTAGGCATAGGAACCAGGAGGTCAAAGAAACGTTCAGTATGTGCTAATGGCATTATCAGCCTCTCCTCTCTCCTCTCCATTGATGTTACGGCAGATAAGGGCTAGAGAACTTGCCCTTGGCTTTGAGAGCTTGTCCCTGTCGGCTTTGCAGAACCCCGAGTGGCACCCTCTGGGTGACAGGACTCTTCTAGACTAAGCTCCAGCTGAGATCAAATGTCTGATTTGACGTCTACATGTGTCCCTGTGGACTTGGGGGAGGGCAGAGTTCCATCGTCACACGGAGTTAGGAATTTTAATTTAATACACCCAGACTCTGCCAGATGCCAGAAAGAGAGATTCCCCTTCCTCAAGCCTTTCTTTGCCCAAATGTCCAAACTTATAATGATCCATTAATCTCAAGATAGAAGAGTTCATCCAAAGTGCCCCTCTAAGAGGCACTTACAAAAGGCAGGCATTTCTTTTTTCAGAGGAATATACCAAATTTAATTTTTAGATTTGCAGTATTTTCCTAGGGAAAAATCCTTATTTAAGTTTCTTGTGATATTTATTCATTCTTTGGCTACAGACTCCTTCCTGGCCAAGCAAGAGGGAGAAAATGGGCTTCGTTTCTTACATAAGGGAACTCACACCGTTTTCCACTCTCAAAGCCTGAGGCATTTTGCCTGCTTTCCTCTTTCCTCCAGGGAGAACCAGTTTTAAAACTAGAATAATCCAGCTGGTGTATTCTATAGACTGCCCAACTAGAACGTTACCAAATCAGATTTATGATATACTGCTTTTCTTTCTGTGGCCATGAAATAGTAACAGACACAAAAGAAGAGATAGAAGTTAGATACGACATTTCTCCCCAACATATTATAACCAACTCCAAGCAAAGAAGGTAATAGGTTACATTATTTTAAATTAAAATGAGCAAGTGTTTCTGGAACGTTTTAGTGGCTGCTGGTATTGTACAAGACATTATAGAGATTAATGCAAAAGTTACCCAAACCGTAGTTGTTAACTATAAGAACTAGGCAATAACTGAAACTGAGAAAAGGTGGCCCCTACCTAAAAATGGAAAGTTAAAGTAGGAAAAAGAAATGAGCTACTGAGTTGAGGTGCTTAAAGTTAGAACTAAATGATAGATAAGATTTTATGTGTATAGAAAGTGAGATAAGCTATAGTAAACTTGTACAGACCAAAGCTCAATGCCAATGATTTGGTGTAGGGATGGATTCTGAGGGTGTTTAGTTAATACTCTGAGACTAGTGAATAGAGATCATTGCCCAGATTTATAGGTAAAATTGGGTTAGCAAGGTAGGACAGGACTGAAGCAGCATTTTTTTTTTTTTTTTTTTTTTTTTGGTTTTTCGAGACAGGGTTTCTCTGTGTAGCTTTGCGCCTTTCCTGGAGCTCACTTGGTAGCCCAGGCTGGCCTCGAACTCACAGAGATCCGCCTGGCTCTGCCTCCCGAGTGCTGGGATTAAAGGCGTGTGCCACCAATGCCCAGCTTGAAGCAGCATTTTTAATGATATAAATCAGCTTTTGGTTTAGATAACATGCACAAAAATGAACTTTCCTTAAGATAAAGTTGCTTCTTGCGCTTTCTTAATTTAAATACATTGAGGTATACTGGAGAGATCTGGATACAGGAAAGACACATCTGTGATAAATGACTGAATGGATGCTTGAATAAAATGCAGTGCTACAGGCAGGAATCAGGGTGCCGGGATCTGAGCTGCTAGGGGAAGAGAAGGTCACATGATTGTTCCGGCTCCTTGGTGAATGACACAGTCACAAGACTTCCAGAAATGTGAGAGTTGTCTAGTGTGAAGTTCAAGGTACAAGAACAATGGCCAAAGGGAAAGAAGCCATCAATGAATGCAGGAATGGTACAGAGATGAGGACGCGGCAAATTTAACACTTAGGCTAGGCTATTTTGTGAAGAAATACCTATTATTGTCAAAAGCAATATCAAAATGGATATTAATGACATGGGAGGAAATCTGCAGTCACATCTTGCCTATGACTTAGCACACACAAAATGCATCATTACCCTCACACCACCTCCAACTTTTGTAAAGTAAAGGAAATTGGACAATGACCTCCTTAAAGTGTGATGCTGGCATATTTATATGTGGGGAGAGTTGAGAATAGAGTTGGTGTTGGAGTCTTGTCAAGCAAGTCAGGAGAAACACCATGATGACCACTGGATTAATCAGAAATAGTTAAGGTCCCTCAAACTCTCATTTTGCTAATTTTACATTTTTTTTGATATTGAAAAGGAGCTGATTTTAAAAGTAAAATTGAAATAGAATTGTTTACTTTGCATAGAAAAGACTTCAGGTAGATAAACTAATAAATATGTGCTCCCCGGTGTTGGTGTGTATTACTAATGAAATGTTGCAAAATTGAATTAACTCAGTATAGAAAAATGCAAAGGCTTATCCAAAATGATATTCAAATCAACTCTTCTAATTAGCACCAAGCATTTATTTGAATAGCTTGCATTCAGAGTTCATGTTAGGACTTTTTAATGGCAAAGATAATTTGAAAATTGGTCAGAAATAAAAGCTTTAAATCAATTTATTTCCCTCCTATTAGTGAGTGAAGGAAAAGTATAGAGTCTTCTTTTCAATTAGAAGAATATTATTTGTGTGTGTGCATGTGTGCACCTATACAAGCCACAGTACATGTCTGGAGGTCAGAGGACAATTGTGTGAAGTCAGTTCTCTCCTTCCTTAGGTGTATTCTGGGGACCCAATGCATGTCATTAAGCTTGCATGGAGAGTACAGTATGCACTGAGCCATCTCCCAGCCCCTGATATTTTAAAAAGAAATAACAAAAGTTGTGTGTTGTTCAACACTGGTGACATGTTAGGTGCCTTTGTTATTTGAAAACTCTAGAGTTTACTTGGATTAATCTAGATGGTATTTAACCCACTGGATACCAGGGTACATGATTACATGATTACTTATCATGACCTAGGCTACACTACTAAGTCATGATAACAAGCATCAGGAGATGAAAATAAGTGAAAGAGACAATAATGTAATCAAAATGCAGTAAAAATGGTTCCTTTTGTTTTCATAAGTAGGCATATACCTTACACCAATGGTAGAAAATAGTGTGCTAAAGCACAAATACATGAACTTGTGTCAAAATTAGTTATTACCATCACTATCAAATTTTATATACTGAAATTAGCTTTATGTGACTGGCAATGTAGCAGGTTTATCTAACCCTAACCCTAGCCCCTAACCCCTAACTCTAACCCTAACCCCTAACTCTAACCCTAACCCCTAACTCTAACCCTAACCCCTAACCCCTAACCCCTAACTCTAACCCTAACCCCTAACCCCTAACTCTAACCCTAACCCCTAACTCTAACCCTAACTCCTAAACCTAACCCTAACCATCACCCAAACATAAGCTATGTAGTTCATTCTGTTATGAAATCAATTGGTGAAAGGAATTTCTCATCTTTGTTACAATGGTATGAAAACACTCTTAGGTATGGATCCTGATGTGATCTGAAACACAGTTACGTAGAACAAAGCTGTACTTTGTTAATATTGCTCTTTCCTCTGGAATCCAGTGGGATTCCAGGATGGGAACGTTAGTTATATATATTATGAAGCCTAAGTAAAAAGGCTCTGAGATAGTGGTCTATACATAGTAGAGTCATTTCTACCTAACAAATAACCTTACTTAGGTTGTTTACATGCAAGCTGACTGGCTTAAGTTACCACCAGTCATAAGTGGCTACTGAGAATTTGAAATACGGCTAATGTGACTAAGGAATAAAATAATTTTACACTTCATTTTATTATAAATGATTGTTTTAATTAAGAACAAGTGTATTTGGAAAAGGTTGGAAGGTTGGAAAAGGTTGAATATACTTTCCAGCTGCATTTTATTGTCTAAATTAAGATAAAATATTTTTGATAAAAATTTAGCAGCTAAGTTGAAATGTGTTAAGTATAAACTACATACAGATTTTGAAATATTGGTACAAAAATAGATACAAGTTATCTTAATGTTTATACTGACTAATAGTAAATTCATAATTTAGATAATTGAATTAGCTAAAATATATTACTATAATTAACATTCATTTCTTATTTTCAAATGTGATTAGCTGAAAATCTAAAATATGTGGTATGCAATAGGTTCCTATTTGGCAATATACTGGTTAATACATTTTATGATTTATATGTTTGTAAACGTACATTCAGACAATAAGCTCATTTATGCTCACATCACACTAACAGCACATATTTTGTAACAAAACAATCAGCAATTTGAAACCTTTTTAGGAATGTAAGCATTATGAGCATGTTTTCAGAGGTGCTCCCAAATGCAGAACAATGGGGACCCAAGATTCACCAATGTCTTTGGCGCCTTCACGTGATGACATTTCCTGAGGTTTTGCAGGGGGTTCTAGAGGGAGCACTAATTTTTAGTTCCATAAGTGTGACTATCCACAGTGTGTCTGCCACTGAGTCACAGGCCATGGCTGTGCAGGGGCAAGTTTCTTATTACTGTCTCTCTGGAATTACAAAAGGACCACGATCTACTTTTGCCAACTTCTGTGGTGTAAATACCCCTGCCAAAGCTGATTTTAGGCTACCAATATAAAACCATTAGATGTTGGATTCAGTCAATCACTGGCAGGGAGAGTGGCTGTCATTGGCTAGCTTCATATGAAGTATCAGGTACAAAGATTAAGGAATCTGCTGACTCGAATACAAAATATAAGAGGGCTTCAGAGTGAACCCTGGGCATTTGATTTCATCTAATGACATCTGATCCTCTGTCAACAGATCCTATTTAGTTAATACTCACTCAGGGATACATACCCAGGTCTATAGACATACCACAGCCATTTCACCTTGATCTTCATTTACAGAGAGGCAGAGTTAAGTAGTTAAGTGAATGTACTCTCCAGTTCGAGAAAACTAGGTTCAAATCCAGGTTGTACTCATCTTTACTTAGTATGAAGACTTTTTCATTAAAAAAAAAATCCCTCAGAATTAGATGGAATGACTTACTCAAATAATTTTTTCATTCTTCAATAAATTTATAATTATTAGAGTTCTGAGAATGGTACCACATTGTTCCCATGGAGTAGACTGATAGTGAGGCCTTAACTTACACACTGTATGAAACTGAAGACTGTGTGGGTGGTGAAGCAATCAATTTACATTACACGAGGGTGCAGAGAAGGGAAAAGCCCACTCTTGTGTAATGTGTGTTCCCTGGGACTATGCAGGAATGCTCTCTGTTTGTGTTTAGGTGTGTAGGGAATTTAACGCTCTTACATAAAGGCCCAGCTGTGTGGGAACTTAGCCTAGAGGTTTGATATACCATTACAATAAAATTTTTCTGATGTTATTGCAGGGCTTGGAGCATTTGCTTGGTTAAGTATAGATTTTTAGAGCTGATTGAGTAGATAAGTTCTAACGAAATGAGGGATGGCTTGAGCTGGAGACCCTTCCTAGGAGAACACAGAGGTGGAAGGGTCTCCCATTCCTTTGTGGACTTAAAGCAGAAAGAATATTTTGGCAACCAAATGTTTGGAGCTCTTCCTATGGGGGTGTGCATGGCTATTCTGTTTGGAGGGGGAATTTCCATACTGTCAGGGACATTCTATTTAAGGTCAGCAGGGTATACTTAGCACTTGGCAGGAACTTCCCACAAGCAGTTCTCTAGACTCTAGAATCTAGAGCAATGGTTCTCAATCTGTGGGTCACAACCCCTTGGGTGGGGAGAGTCAAATGACCCTCACAGGGCTCGAATATCAGATATTCTACATATCAGATATTTACATTAGGAGTCATAACAGTAGCAAAATTACAGTTATGAAGTAGCAGCGAAAATAACTATGGTTGGGGGGGTCACCACAACATGAGGAATTGTATTAAAGGGTCTCAACATTAAGAAGGTTAAGAATTATTGGTTTAGAGTGTCATCAACTCACACAGACTGATTTACTTGGTGCATTCATGGATTCCCAATGCAGGCATGATTCTGTGAAGAGAAAAATCAATTTGGTGGTGCTGATTTGAACAGAGTGCCCTACTTTATACCATTTCCTTGATCAAAGCATTTTTTTCCCAAATCAGAATTTGAAAAAGGAAACCCCTTACTAGTTTCCTGGTTTCTCTTTTTTCCACAAGTAACTCTTAAAATTCTGAGTTACAAAATTTTTCTTTTTCTTTTTGAGATTATAATACAATTTTCCCCTTTCTTTTCCTACCCCAAACCCTTCCATATATCCCTCCTTGCTCTCTTTCAAATTCATGACCTCTTTTTTCAATTGTTATTATATGTATCCATGTATATGTATATGCATATATTCCTAAATATAACATGCTCAATTTGTACAATATTACTTGTGTGTATAATTTCAGGGCTGACTATTGGTTTGCAATAACCAGTTGGTGTGCTCGTCCCTGGAGAAGACTATTTCTCCAGCTCTCCCCATTCCTTAGTTGCCTAAAGATCTTTGTCTAGAGTAAGCAGAGGTTAATAGACTATGGGAGGCAGCTTCTCACTGAACAAAGTCTCTAAATGAAAGCATTCCCTGTCTTGATAAGATAGCAATCCAACAGGGAGCGATATAACAAGTCAAACTGGCCCAAGTGCTTTTAAATCTTCAAGGAATGCACATGTCTCCGCCTCTTTTGGCACAATAGCGGATATATAGGTTTCTTTAAAACAGAATTACTTTGGTAACATATGAAATGAAATTCCTTGTTTTTCCTCATCTCTACTGGGTAGAGTTGTTCTTTTCTGGTAAACTAATTGGGAGTAATGAAATTAAGAGTGAGGCAATGAGATCTTCTAGGAAGAGCATTGCTAGAGGAATTCTCAATGTCATGCATGTTACAGTGCCAACACAGTATTGCTTAAAGTGGTAACTTGGGTGGTCACTCAACAGGGAACCTTGATTGCCTTCCCTGAGTACCAGTCCACGATTTTGTAACAAGCCAAGTGTAATCGCTGCCATTTATCAAGGGCCACCCATGTCCTGACATCACTGGACTCTTTGTCTTTCTGTTCTTTTGCTCATCATCAAAGGAGGGACAGTAGCTGTGCATCGCTTACTCTTCTATCCACACAACTTGCATCAGAATTTGCTCATCCAAGAAGAACACCAGCCATCTTATTATTTCATTCAGTCTTTGCACAGACCCTGCAAATGCAAACCTCATGTAACAAGTGAGAAAACAGAGGTTTAGAGGAGTATAAAAACTAAGTGAATCTCCCAGACTCACAAAAAGAGGTGATGGCTGGTCAGGATCTGGAGGTGCTATCCGTATCTCAAAAGCCTGCCTTTGTATTGTCTACTTCTCAATCAGTAAACTATACAGACTAAAACATTTCAACCACTTACAATGAAGTTACTGGTGAAAACGTTACGTTTCAATGAAGAAGCAGGTTGATCTTAACACTCTGGATGGTAGAAGGGTACAAAATTAACAGTCACTTCTGTATGCCAGAGCAGTATTTTAAACCAAATCCTTTTCTTCATCACAACTGTGGGCAAGGTTTGACAAATGTTGGTAATTAGAAGTTCTGTCTCCTCCAGAAGTTCTAAGGCAAATTTCCACATGTGGTGCTGAGTTAATATAGTAAAGTATTATAATGAAGTAAGTGAATGATTTGGAATTTTATAACATAGCTAAATGTGTCTCGACATTGAATTTCTAATGGCTTAAAAAAAAAAGAAGCACCTCTTCAAGAAGTCTGCAGGGAGACGACCAAACCAAACTAGTGGGAACTCATGAAAGTTGGATCAATGACTGTGGAGCCTGCATGGGACTGGACTAGGCCCTCTGCATGGCGAGACAGTTGTGTAGCTTGATTTGCTTGGGGGGCACCCTGGTGGTAGAATCAGAATCCATTCCTAGTACATGAGGGGGCTTTTTGGAGCCCACTACCTGTGATGGGACACCTCGTAGCCTTGAGGCAGGGGGAAGGGCTTGGACTTGCTTCTACTGGATGTGCCTCTCCATAGGAGGACTTGCATTCTTGTGGGGAGGAGTGGGGGGTGGGTTGGCGGGGGGGCTGGGGAGTGCGGGAGGAGAGAAGAGGGGGATCTTTGATTGGTGTGTAAAATGAATGAAAAAAAATTTCTTAATAAAAAAAGAAGTCTTCAGGGAGCTGTGCAAACAACAGGGTTCCCTAATGCTGAAGAAGCACAGGGAGGCATCTCAGGCACTGGCATATAGAACAGCTGGATGACTGTAGACATCTGAAATACCTCCTTCCGCAACTGGAGCTGTCTCCTGAATCTTCCTGGAATAGAAGTTCTCTGACCCATAAACAAGAATGTCCCATTGTGGACACAGGTGCAGCTGTCTCTCCTGCGTTATGGTCATTCTGTTCTCTCTATTTCAGTTGAGTCCTAGAGTCACCTTTTGACTCTAATCTTATTTGCTGAATTCACTTAAAAACAAAACTAGCCCAAATCCTCATCTAATGGATAAAGAGATTCATCTTTTAAAAAAAATTTCTATCTACTTAGTAAGTTCAGAGTTCACCCAGTTACCTGAGCTGACACTGATTTCTCCATTTATTCTCACATTTAAGTTAGCACTGTGAAAGGTAATCTTTTTTTAAAATATTTTTAAGACTTCTTTTTTTAAAATTTTATTTTATAATTTAATTTAATTTTATATATCAGCCACGGATTCCCTCGTCCACCCCCTACCGTCCCCCCCCCCCCTCCCCACCCCACCCCCATTCCCATCTCCTCCAGGGCAAAGACTCCACTAGGGATTGAGTTCAACCTAGTAGATTCAGTCCAGGCAGGTCTGGTCCCCTCCTCCCAGGCTGAGCAAAGTGTCCCTGTATATGCCCCAGGTTCCAAACAGCCAACTCATGCACTGAGGACAGGTCCCGGTCCCACTGCCTGGATGCCTCCCAAACAGTTCAAGCTGTCTCACTTATCCAGAGGGCCTGATCCAGTTGGGGGCTCCTCAGCTATTGGTTCATAGTTCATGTGTTTCCATTCGTTTGGCTATTTGTCCCTGTGCTTTTTCCAACCTTGGTCTCAACAATTCTCGCTCATACAAATCCTCTTCTTTCTCGCCAATTGGACTCCTGGAGCTCCACCTGGGGTCTGGCCGTGGATCTCTGCATCCAATTCCCTCAGTCATTGGATGAGATTTCTAGTACGACAATTAGGGTGTTTGGCCATCCTATCACCAGAGTAGGTCAGTTCGGGCTGTCTCTCGACCATTGCCAGCAGTCTATTGTGGGGGTATCTTTGTGGATTTCTGTGGACCTCTCTAGCACTTTGCTTCTTCCTATTCTCATTCTTCACTTATCATGGTCTCTTATTCCTTGTTCTCCCTCTCTGTTCTTGATCCAGCTGGGGTCTCCCGTTTCCCTAAGCTCTCTTTCCCTCGAACCTTGCCTTTCATTACCCCCACTCACGTCCAGGTTGTTCATGTAGATCTCATCCATTTCTCTGTCATTGGGCAATCCCTGTGTCTTTCTTAGGGTCCTGTTTTGGAAATCAATATGGCGCTTTCTCAGAAAATTGGGAATCAATCTCCCCCAAGACCCAGCTATACCACTCTTGGGCATATACCCAAGGAATGCTCAATCATACCACAAGGACACTTGCTCAGCTATGTTCATATCAGCATTGTTTGTAATAGCCAGAACCTGGAAACAACCTAGATGCCCTTCAACTGAAGAATGGATAAATAAAATGTGGTACATATACACAATGGAATACTACTCAGCAGAGAAAAACGACATCATGAGGTTTGCAGGCAAATGGATGGATCTAGAAAAAACCATCCTGAGTGAGGTAACCCAGACTCAGAAAGACAAACATGGTATGTACCCACTCATAGGAGAATACTAGATGTAAAACAAAGATGACTAGACTGCTACTCACAACTCCAGGGAGGCTACCTAGAAAGGTGATCTTTATCTCTAGCTTTTCTCTGAACTATAGTGCTTTCTCCCATCCCCCACCCTATTGCACTACCTCATCTCTTCACTGGACTTTCAACACCCTCCCTCACTGTCTGTCCCCTTTTGCTTTCCAGGTTGCTGTTAGACAAATCCCCCTTTAAAATCACAGTCCAACACCATTGTCCCCATTGGGTTCCCTATACCACCCCCACAAGGTAGTCAATCACTCTTTTATGCCTACACCAAATTTGAACCTCTATTACATGCCACAAATCAAAGACCCATGACAATGGACTCTTGTGTGGAACTGATGAGGTCAACTTTCCCATTGGTGCCTTATCCTCAGTCCCCCCAGAATATACACATCCAATCTCTACTCTGCTTCTTCTTTCTTTCTTTTTTTCTTTTTGTTTTTTGGTTTTTCAAGACAGGGTTTCTCTGTGTAGTTTTGGTGCCTGTCCTGGATCTCACTCTGTAGACCAGGCTGGCCTCGAACTCACAGAGATCTACCTGGCTCTGCCTCACAAGTGCTGGGATTAAAGGCATGTGCCACCCCCCTCTCCCGGCTCTACTCTGCTTCTACAGGCAAGATAAACAGAAAAAAAAATCAAGAGAATAAAAAGTAAAGAAGAAATGATGAGCTTGTGTAAATCTCTATTTCTTTTTCATCAGCAGCATGAATCAATAATTTTTCCATTGAAAATCATTACCCATGCCACTAAATTAGATTTCTTAAGATGTAACTTGTTTGACGGTAAAGAGCTTTGCTAATTTCTGTCAATCATAGTGTCTTAGAAGTCAAGATAAGTCATGATGAGGCCCAAGGAAACTACTGGGTAAGCAGAATCAAGCACAGAACCTGGAAGAGGGATGGAATCCTAAATATCATTTCAGGTTAGCAGTCAATCTATAGATGTGGTAAGGGAAGTGCAGAGTGGTGGAACAGATATATAAGACCCTGCTGGTGGCTACAACTTGATTAGGTGAGCACCCGCTCAAACCTGTTCCCAGTCTGATGACTTGCTGCTTCAGTGTTTATGTTACCTTTAGCTTGCCACTTTGATTGTTTTCAAGAAGTATTTTAGAGGACAAGCAGACACACTCATTTCCAGGCTCATATTTACCAACTCACATATTCTGATGTATGGTTAGGCATTATGTATAAACAAACCATAACAAGTATGGACATACAGTGACACCCAGCTGTCTTGTCTCAACTGGCTTGCTATATGTATATACCATCCTTCAGTGTGGATCGAGCTCTCCTTGTCATTTTCTTCAAAGTGGGGCAAAGGCGTAGACAAACCTAAGAGAAGCATTTGCTTCCAATCAATTCTTACATTTGGATGAAGTAATCCTATTAGAACCTTGGAGGGGGGGATGATGTCTATTTCTCATACAGAAAAAACAATGCTTTTCTCTCACAGCAGGTCTATAGTCTGTTTCAGGCCCTATAAAAATTAAACTCTCAGAAATATACATCCATCTCTGTGTGATCGATCTCATCTCATTTCTACCACTTCCTTCCCTTCCTTTACCATTTTCCCCCAAACTTCCTCTTTCTTCTGTCCACAAAGCCATCTCTGTGTCTCTGGGTCCTTTGTCTCCTTCCTATTCCAACTTCATCCACCTTTGTTAGTCCTCCCCTGAACCCTAGCTCAAGGGCTTTTCAACTAGAAGCCTCTTAACAGCAATGCCAACTTCTTATCACATAAAGTTGGGTGATTTTCTTCTCTACTTCCATAGAAGCCCTAGCTTCTATAAACCTCTCCTGTAGAGTGAGTGATTTTCTCTTCTCTCTTCAGAGGATCCTCTTGGGGTCCCTATTCTCTAGCACAGTACACAGCAAACCAGTTTTAAATGAGCTATTGTTAGAGTGGACAGAGACCTCAGGATAGTATTTTCAAAGGTGTTTGGAGGTGGTGGGAATATGGTCTTCTGTTGAAAGTTTACCTGCATGCTTCAGAGGGAGATAAGAACATGATGGTTTCTATCATAGCAGGCAAAGAAAGGTGATTATGATCAATCAGACAGGAAGAAACCTAAGGCATCAGAGTTAATCGGCAAAGATCTATGGCTAGAACCATAGAAGGACAAGATCTTGGTTTTTCTTTTCTTCAAAGTGACCATCCCTTAGACTTCAAAGAAAAGAATGACAGTGCAAATCAAACATGCAAGATCTTTAGGGTATTTTCGTCAACGCAAAGTCAAGGCAGAAATGGAAAACATGGATCAGAATTAAGACCTTGAAGTACTTCCAGATGTAAAGTTAAAGTTTAATCTCTCAAATTGTACCAGCTCCACACATGTATTAATGCTCAGGAAATTAGCCCTGCCTTTGGTGAATAGACTTGAGAAGCTCAAATTACATTTCAGTGATGAAAAGAGCAAGCAGTCAAAGGATTTGCCAGTACTTGCCAGCACTTGGAAAAGAACTACTTGGGAACGTAGATTGAAGAAGGATGCAGAGAAACTTAGGTAAAAGAGGAATCAATAAAGTGGAACAACAACAAAAAAAGTAAGTTCGAGCTTAGCAAGGTCAAAAATGTATTTTTAAAAATGCAAAAGCAAGTAGGGGGAGTGAAGGAGACCTAACCTGACTCTAGGAAATTTTAATCAAAGTTAACCATACAGGAAAACAAACTAATAGTCCTGGAGATACTCCTGAAATCAAGGCTGGGTATTGTTATAATTTCCTTCAGAATTTATATCAAGAATCTTTTCAGTTTTCTTCTCCATTCATTTATCTGTGCAAGAAGATCTCAAAGATTTACTTAGGATCTGGTAGAGAAGCAGGGTTGAAGGTAGAATTTCACAGAAGTTGCTTGGTCATTGTTTTGGTGTGCCTCGGTCTGCAGCTTCTAGTAGTTGTTGCTTGGGTATATAAATCTCTGAAAAACCTCCATAAATTAATAATCCTCTATCTTGTGGTCTCTCCCACTCTCTCTCTCTCACACCTGGTGCCAGAAGACTATATCATTTGTGCCAGATGATTGCTTCATCTAACGCAGCTGTTGACCTATGCCCAGAACATTTTTGGATGCTTCCAGCTGAAGTGAAGGTCAATGTGAGCTGGAGTCTACCTGAGGCCACAAGATCGTTTAAGAAGAGAGTTGAATGTTAGAACTCAAGGCAGACCATGCTTTTCATCTAGATAGATGAAGTACAATAATTGAGTAATTTGAATCTGGTCCTTCAACCATTCATTGTAACAGTGTCTTTAACTAGAACACCTTTAGCTCATCCTATGTATTGTTTTCTTCCTTCACCTCAACCCACCAAAGTTTCTGACCATCAAAGAATATTTTTTTTATTTATTTACTTTTAGTTCTCAGTAGCATTTAGGAGCTGGACTTACTATCCAGACTGCAGAGCTAACTGCTGCCACACACAGGTGTAAACATCCCAAAGAATATTTAATTGAAAAGGATAATGCACTTAGATATGGAAAGGGGGGCTTTGCAAGTCAGGTAGAAGCTTGATGCAAGTCGAGTCTACAATGATGGCCCCAGCTAAGATTCTGGGCAGCAGTGAATGCACAGCCTGAACTGGCCATCCCGTGTGATTAGATTGGTGACTCCCCAGGTTGTCATTGGAGAGCCTTCATCCAGCGACTGCTGTAGGCAGATACAGAGACTGGTGGCCAGACATTTGGCCGTGCTAGGGAGTCCAGCTGAGGAGAGGGAAGAGGGATTGAAGGACACAGGGGAGAAAGGTCAGGAACATCGCAGGAAAGCCCACAGAAACTATCAGCCTGGCTCATGGGAACTGGCAGAGTCTGAACCAACAACCAGCGAGGCTGCATGGGACAGATCTGGGCCCTTTGTGTATATGTGACAGTTGTGTAGCCTGGTCTATATGTGGGACTCCCAGTAATGGGAGCAGGGGCTGTCTCTGGTGCTTTGACTGGCCCTTGGGAACCTCTTTCTCATGCTGGATTGCCTTGCCCAGCCTGAATACAGGGGGAGGTGCTTGGTCTTTTGGCAGCTTGACATGCCATGCTTTGCTAGAGCCCATGGGAGGCCTGCCCCTTTCTGAGCAATTACAGGAGGAGGGGGTGGGTTGAGGGGGAGGGGAACAGGGGAGAGAATGGGAGGAGAGGAGAGATGGGAAGCTGCAGTCAGGATGTGGAAATAAACAAATAGTTAATAAAAATGAGGAGAACATGTTAATCAGCTGGATTTTGTCAGACTGATTACAAGCAAACCTGTAGGTTTTTAAATTTCACTTGGTTTTCAAAACTGGCTAGCCAATAAGAAATATTAACCTTAAAAATAACTTTAAAATATAACCAGTGCCAGAACTGCTGGACAATGTGACCCCGGAAGCTTATACTTTGAACTTCTTCTTTGTGCAGAACGCTGCAATTATGTTTATTTTATATTTTCAAATGAGGACAATACCTATGGAACATTTGAATGAGCAGTTGCCACTAATGGAATATTAATCAATAATCTCCGTAACATACATCTCACAGAAGTTCCAGAAAGAAAGGATCTAAATCAACTACGAAGAAATGGAAAATGTTATGAGTGACAATTTTGCAAAGCTAACGAAGGAATTCAGGCTATATTATATTAAAAGCCTGTGTTTATCACCGAAGAGTACTACAAGGCATTAGAATACAGAAAAATCTCGAGAGAATACTTCAAATAAGAGTGAGTTCAGAGGTATAGAGTAAGAGATTTTTCTTTAGCAACAACAGGTGCTAGATTATAAATGGAAACCTTTGAAATGTTAGAGAAATAATCAATTCACAATATGAATTTGATACCCAACTAAACTATTACTAAACACTAAGTATACTATGACAGTTTACTATCTCAATAGCCATATTTAAATTGTACATTATAAGAGCTATCTACATGCTAAAAGTTTCTCCTTTAAAAAAGTAGAAAAACAAATAAAACAAAAATAACTCTCTCTCCCAACTATTCTAATCATTGCCACTGCAGTTATTGGCTTATTTCTCTATTTCCCTTGAAATCGAAACTTTTTGAAAACAGTTATATTTCTGTCGCTAATTCCTTTTTGTTCAGTTTCTTAAACCCGTTCAAATCTGTATATAATCTTCACGTTTCTTATCTGGATCTGATGATGGGTTGGTAAACTGATCTCACTAATGAAAGAACATGTCATCCCTTGGATTAACACGCTTGTACTGGCATCCCATCTCACTTAGAATAAATAACAAAGTGCTTACTGTAGTCTGAAAGTCTCATCTAATAGCCATCCCCCCTTCTTGATCTCTGCTTCCAGTTACTACACACCTGTCTTGTTCCTTTGCTCCAATAAAACTTATTTCTTTGATGGACATAAAATAGTAACATATTAACAATAGAAGACATCAGAAGGCAGAATCTCTACAAAGGACACAGCAGTCCAAAGTAAATGTCATACTTCCATGAATACCTTAGTTCTTATCTGAAAACAAGCCCAAGAGGCACTATCTCAATGGTTGTGGTGAATATTGGAAGGACATCCATAAGCAGTTTTCTTTTTCTGCTACTAATAGATGGTAAATATTGAGAATCCATTCAAAAGTGCTTGCGAAGATTTCTTGGAAAGAGAATCAGTGACGTTAAAATTTTTACTTTTTTATTATTCCAAAATAACTTTACCTTAAATGAGCATTCCCAATTATCTTCCACAAATGTTTTCTGGCTTCCAGTTTAAATTGCTTACTTACAAACCTGCTATTTAGCTCCTCTTCTCTTTGGAAGAGGTAAGAACAAGTTGAGATTGGGTGCCTCAGTAACAATCCATTGCTGGATGTGTTTAGCTTGTGCAAAACTGGAACAGTGTGGGTGTAAACAAGAGGCTTAGTGCAAAAAACAATGTTCACCACCACACATTAGTTTCATCAATCACCTAGAAAATCTTATAATCCCTGTTACTTTTTCCCCCTGAAAAGGTAACAGTTTTTGTCCTAAATTCTTTTATGATCTGATATGGTCTCTACTTTAGCGCAACGAAGTGGCGTGGGCAGATAGACAGGAAACCACAGTTGCCACTCTAGGTTACAGTCATGGCTTGTCTTGCTTCTGGAACTAAACTGGTAGTGTGATTATTTTGGAAGGAGAAGAAGAGGAGGAGGAGCAGGAGGTTGCCCAGTCATCAGCCATAATGGCACCATGGAACAGTGAAAATCAATTCCTTCCTCATTCCTTTTTCAGGACCAATTGGGAGTGGCAGGAGTGGTTTTTTGATTAGTGACACCAAAATCAGAACAACAACATCTGTCTGTCTTGTCCAACTCTGGTGTGACAGTTTTGTTTTATCTTATTCTACTTTTTTACTTTCTCTTAGAATCCTGTGCTTTTCTAATGAGAAATGGAAAGGACGTGGATCTAGATGGGATGGGAGGAGGAGAGAGAACCAAAGTCAGGATATATTATGTGAGAAAATAATCTAGTTTCAATAAAAGGAAAAAAAAAGATATAAAAAAAGCTGAAGATAAACAGAAGTAATTGGCCTTATGGTTAGATATATGTTGATTTCAATATGGCTGGCAGAGAGAAAATATGTACTAAAACAATAGAAAAATAAATCTATTAAAACCGGATATACCTATATTCATATGGTCCCTTTTAATCTTCAAACAGAAAGATAATATTTCAACAGACTACTAAAAATGGAAAATATCTTTGACATTTCTGCTGGTGTGTACTAATGTGCATGTTTCTTACATAATAAATGAGAAAAATACTTTGATATATGAATGTTTTTTTCTTGTGTTGACAGAAATTTGGCAGTCAACACTTACTACCTCTTATACACCAAGTGTCTCAACTAACCACTGGCCTTTGCTTACAGATCGGATAATCTGTATCCGTTTAACACAATAATGATAATAATGTTTTCCTGTGTGCAACACAAAACCATGGAACAATGGAATGTTTATTTTGGCTCAGAGACTTTGTACAAAGGTCCTGTCTATGTTCTTCACAATAAAATCCTGCTTATAAATTAGTAACACCCAAAAAGTCAAGCAGAGGAAAACCATGACTTTAGCCTTTCTGTTTGGCCAAATCTGAAATTTAGAGAACACAATCAGCTTTCTAAAATTATTTTTAAATTAGTTAATAGAATCGAAGAGTGTGCCAAACCTTTTGCCCCAAACTATTTCCAAAAACTGCTCTGGTTATTGACGTAGCTCTAATTTACATGTGTGTATTTTGTGTAACTAGGACCTCAACCCAAGACATATCTTCTTTTTCTAAAACAACAACAACAAAATGATTATTTCTTCTCTTCTTTCCTAAATAGCCGTTGCAAGGAAAGAAAAAGAAACTAAATGAAATCAAAATCAACCTAAGCAGTAAGAAAAGCGTGTGCCAAGAGTGTCTTCAGCTGCTCTCAAAGCAGAGAATCTCTTTGGCAGAAGAAAATCATTAGCAAGAGAAACTGTAAAACTTAAAAAAAAATCTGTCATTATTGACAGAGAAGAGCCACAGCATGAACAATCTTAATTCGTGAAGCAGAATTCTAAATTAGACCTGGAGGACAGTGTAGCAGGTGCCTGAAAGGCCTAGAATTAAAAAAAAATTCAATCCTGAGAAAATTGCTGGCCTTAGCACTTGTAGCTCCATGCTCCAGAACAAGGGGATTCTAACTAAGACTGTTGACTGTAGGCATGTAGAAACCACTATAACCTATTCTTGAAACTTGAGGCAGAGCAAGGAAATTGAAAACTCCAAATTTACCCATGCTTGCCAAAGTATCAAGTAATTTTGGGGGTATTTATGTACTTAATAATAACGATTAGGGCCACTGATGTTAAAAGCTGAAGCCTCATTCCAGTTTCTTTTCTGGTAGTAGGAGCTTTGACAAGTTTCTAGAAGTTGAAGGAATTGAGTGCATGGTAACAGGTTGTGGCTATAAAAGGAACTGCCTAACCACACCGTGAAGCTTTTCCAGAATCCTCAGCTTTGCACAAGCTCACAAGGTATCCTGCAATGCAATGATCTCTCGACAGCTCTCAACTCCTCCTGCGCCAACCTTTATTTTTCACTATGTGTAACAAATACTATAGGGTTTGTCTTCTTGCCATGATTAACATAAATGGCTTCCTGGTGGAAACTATCCTATTAATTTATCTCTTCTTAGTACTTTATGAAAAGCCAGACACTTAATAGATGCTCAGAAAGTGATACATTCCCTAGGACTGCTTTTCATTTGATTGCCTAATATTTCAATTGCTGGTATAGTGATGATGCCCAAAATAGTACAATTATTTTGTTTTTATGTATAAGCAATAAGTTCTCAAGAATTTCTGTGATCCAACAAAACCAAGATACATTCTCAGCATACCTAATGACTGACATGAATAGATAGATACCTGATGATGCTCATTGAGTGTACTCATGTCTGGGTGGACAAGGATATGAAAGAAGTCTAACAAGAATAATTACACCAGTGTGTTCTGTTTTGGATGACTTTTCCTCAAAGGAAAATATGTAAAGGCTTGGGCCAAGGAGGGGATACCAGGAGGTGTCAAGGATCCTTGGATGGCAAAGCCGAGTGTTAAGTCTCCATATAATTAGTAGAGTGGCCTTGAAAGGGATTTTGTAACCTCCATCTTTTCCTTTCTCCCTGTCTTGGCATGAGATGTGAGCAGGGCCTCTACTCTGACATATACCTCTGCTGTGTACTCGGACATATTGCCCTTGCCAACAGCCCAAACTAACAAGGCCATCTGATCTTGGACTTGAACTCTAGAAACGTGGGCCGAGATAAAACTCTTCTTTGTTCATAAGTAGCCTATGTAATTTATTTCAATATAGTGATAGAAAACAGATTAGTATCCTACAGTCATTTAATTTATTGAACAACAAGTTCCTACTGTGTGCTCAGTACTGATGCAAGTACTACAGTTACAGTAGTAAGGGAAAGAGACACAGGACCTGCTATAATGGAATTTTTAGTCTAGTGAGACAGTAGTGTGACTGAAGTCTCCACACAAGCATATAACATGCTATAAGTGCCATGAAGGGATGCACAATCTACTAGGAGCAATAAAGGGTTCTCAGAAGGTCAACCAAAATAAGTAGATTGTTCTATTCAAAGCGATAGCATGTAACCATGTTGCCTTTTTAGAAGTCATGTGTATAGGCACAGAACAAGTGGTTATAAACAAATTTGATTGCTCAAATTGCTTCTTGGTAACTGGGGATGGGTAGCAGAAATCTAAAGAGTGTTTATAATCATTGGAAACCCTTAAGATGAAATCTTTTTATATGTTGCCTGACTATGTGTGGCCTTGTTAAGAATATACTGAGACTTAAGTTTTTCTAATATTCTTCAGCATACCATAATTTTTAAAATAGGTGTGTGTGTGTGTGTGTGTGTGTGTGTGTGTGTGTGTGCACTCGCGCGCGCGAGCATGAGTGCATACATAGGTGCCTGAGAAGCCAAAGACATTGGACCCACTGGAGATGGAGTAATGAGTGGTTGTGGGCCACCTGACTTGCATGCTGGGAACCAAACTCAGGTCTTCTGGAAGAGCAGCAAGTGCTCTTAACAGCTGAGCCATTTCTTCCATCCCTGAAATTCTTTTACTGGCTGGAAATACTTTAAATCTAGAAGCTCAGGCATTTTTTTTTCTCCCTGCGGTATATAAGGAAATTTTGAAAACTACTTTAGGTTTTAAAAAACAATGCCTTACCCCTACTCTTCTATCACTCAGGAAAAACAGCTAAATGAAATATTGGTTAAACTTTCCAAAAAAGTTTTGGGCTGAGGACAAGCATGGAAAAATCCAAGCCCAAAGGATAAATTTCCAGAGATTTAGAAGCAAGTGAAAACAGGGGGTTATAACAGTTCAGTATCTGCGCCAGGAACAAAGCATATGTGATATTATTTATTGCTGAAAGCTTCTCGGAGAGGCAGCATCTGGTTTCAGTGAGGTCCTGCTTTCATCCCATCCAGCAGCTGGACGGAGCTCTGCAGCCCAGGGAGGACGACCCATGTGCCAAGGTGACATAATGAGTTAGTGACTCTCTCCAGATCAGACTTCAGGAGCCTCCTCCTGGCTCCTCGCATGCCAAGAACAAGTCCCATGACCAACAGAGAGTTTAGCACTTCTTTTTGTTTCGACTTCCAGCGGCTTCTTCAGCTTTGGGTTTTATTGGTCTTTGTATTTTCAGAGTCCCGAAGAACCATTCTTCCTCACCGTGCTACGTTCCTACCATGGGTGGATCAGATCTCTA
Organism: Peromyscus nudipes; assembly: GCA_902168325.1. Taxonomy (NCBI): domain Eukaryota; kingdom Metazoa; phylum Chordata; class Mammalia; order Rodentia; family Cricetidae; genus Peromyscus; species Peromyscus nudipes. The sequence continues at coordinate 35,736 of CABHPH010137207.1, forward strand.
TTTGTTTTTCTGTGAATGCCAAAGCCCCTGCCAGCCTTCCACTAGATTTATTCATCCAGGCCCAATGGTAGCGGCAGGAGAGTAAAATGGGGCCACCCAGTATTCTGTTCACACTGGGGACAGGGAGATGACTATGATCCAGAGCTTAGTTAATGCTAACAGAGAAGGTGGGGACACTGGTTGTCCCCCAAAGTGCGGCTTAGAAGCAGGGCAAACCTGCTGAGGAGGTGGTTAACTGCCAGAGAAAGCATGGTAGCTTTTACATCCGTTTGAGCTCTCTTCTCTACAAGCACCGCTTTACCTAGACTTCTAACAGGAGGAAATGAGTTCCTCATTTTTTTTGTACGCATCATCTATAGCAATGGAAGAAAGGATGCTGTTTCCAAAGTATGTGCTTTTGCCACATTCTAACAAGACTATGTTATTTGAGCTTCGAAAGGAACAAGGAGGCAGTAACACATACAAAATTTCTTTTGATAAGAAATTTTGACATTAGTAAAATAACTAGCCAAATTATTCACCAATCAATACCTTTCTCTGTATATGTATGTTCACATGATACTGCAGTACATTAATAACTAGAACTATTGATATCATTAATAATTATTATTACTATGCACTGTAATTTATAATAATGTGAATTATTAGTATCATGGATCCAAAACACCAATTTAAGGAAAGAAAGGGAAGAGATGGATGGAAGAGAATTATAATCGTCCTTCATCTCTAAACTTCAGGCTGGTAGATCATGATTCAATGAGAAGGTAAGAAAGCTGAAACCCAGCCTGCCGGTAGTGTAAACGGACAGCACATATTCTGACCCATAAAACCGATTATTAGGAAACAAGACCTCACTGTGTCCTTGGATCCTGCAATGGCACAGACAGGACATAGAGACAGCGCACAAGCTTTCAGAATTCACAGCAATGCCCAGAAGACACAACAGTTTAATAGTAGAAAACACACGTGTGCTGTGAGTGACAGCAGGTTAACTCTACCAGTCTGAATGAAGAATTCTAGTGGAAACACAAGTGGACTTAGGACCCAGTTTACATGAAACTTACTACAGATGTCCAAATGCAATATGAATGCAGAATATTTATCTTTATTTGTTTTACAACGTCTTTGATGAGAGCAGAAGCAGTTGGGACCGGTCATAAGAAAGCAATGACCTATCAAAGATGTGGACTATTGTTTTGGTTTACATATGCATTCTAGTCCCCTTTGATTTATTTTTCCAAGGTACAACCATGCTGATTTCAATACTATATAATTCATCTGTGACTGAGATATACATAATAGTCATAATCATCACAACAAATCACTAATCTCTTAATCCAGCTCTTGTGTTTATTTCAAAGTTCAGTTACTTTTTAAAATAAAGTCTCAGTTCAGGTTTTTAAAAGGAAAACTTCAGAAAATTCTTATTAAATTGTCTTCCCCCAAATGCATTTTTCAACCCTCCGACATTTTTTATTTGAGAAGATATTGTTCTAAATAATAGCTTTTTAAACTAATCAGTCTGTTGTTACATGCTGGACTGTGTCCTCTAACAAACGCCAGAACAGGCCACCTGAAAACTACCTTCAAATATTAAACTTTATCCCTTCTCCTCCAAAACAGTTACCCTAACATTCTGCCAATCGAGTGCAAACAGCCAAGTTTCAAAGTTTGCCCCACCACCTGTCCGTAAAACTTTTGACTGTGCCAGTCTCAGCAAAAGGGGCACCAGGCAATTGAGCAGGACAAATGTCACACAGGCCAACACCTCTGCTTCAAGTGCAAGTTCTGATCTTTCTGCCGATGAACATTAGGCAGTTTCCAAGTTTCTTCAGCATGTCCATATATCTCTTCCCAAGAAAAACTAAAAGTGGCCATCCCACATTTGAGATTTTTTTTTTCACTTTTCCTTCTCAAGTGTTCTCTCTACTCCTCCTCCCTAGACCTGTCTTCTTCCTTCTCTTTCTTCCCATTTTTTCCTCTCCATTTGTTCTCAAGGTCAGACTTTCTCTAAGCTTTTTTTTTTTTTTTTTTTTTTTTTTAATGTGCTGAACCACATGAAGAGGGTCAATCATACTTGTGTCCTGGCCCATTTTCTGGTGTCCCTTGTGATGAGGCTGGCACAGCCCAAGGATTTACGGACAGGCGGTTGGGGCAAACTTTGAAACTTAGTTGTTTGCACTTGATTGGCAGAATGTGTCAATATTTACAGGCGTTCACGCTGTACATCCAGAGCAGAGGACCCTGGGACCCATGGCTACACAGCTGGGAAGCAGCTGAGCCACAATTCCAGTCAGGCTTTCTGAGCCACCAGCCACTGTAGCATGCAGTCTCTTCTGTAACCTTCAAGCTGCACTTACGGTGGATTGGGCCTCTTTCTAGGATTTGAGTAGGAACTTAGCAACGATATTTATATGATTAGCCTCTGTTGTACTTGAGAAAACCCAAACTCTAACTTCACTGAAATGCTATACAGTTGGTCTTAAAAGTAGCTGATTGACAGAGCACTTTATTGAAGTTTTCTGCAATAATCCATCCACCTTAAGGCTTGCCTCTTCCTTAAGGAAGCCCACTGATAAAAAAGCAGGATCAAAACATTAGTTAGAGGCTGTAATGACCCCGACATATGACCAAAAATAAAGAAAAATAAATCTCTTATTACATATCGCAGCTATTCTCTGCGCCCACACACCAAAATAAATCAAATAAAATCTTGGTTTTGGTACCATTTATTATGGTACTTTGTTTCTGGGACCAAGATGAGTTTTCATTAGGGTAAGTTTTTAGATGTGAATTAAATTGCTTGACAGGTGAAGGCTAGAACAATAACTTTTTCAGAACTAGCATGCCTAATGAGCTCATTCATGGTCTCTGATAAGGTTAAAGAATTGGCACAGCACTTACAGATCTCCTTCCACCACAGGCTCCAACTATATTTTATGGACAACTATACTCTGCTCTTACTGGTCCTGAAGATTGGGCCACCCACTACATTTCCACAGCTAAATAAACAGCTACAGTTGAGAGAAGTGCAAAATTCTTGGCTTACTCTTTTACAGCCACCCAGTGTTAATTCAAGACTGAGTTCCAACAGGATGCAGACTGTATCCAACACTGTGAAACTGGGATCCCAATTAAAGCTACTGGCAGATACATACTCATTAGGTAAGCTCTCAGTGTGTGCCCATCATCACTCTCCCTCCCTCTGAACAATGCCCATGGGTATACAAGCCAACCCAATTCAGATGACATAGAGTATGGTAACACGGAAATGAATGCAGCCGCTTGGGAAGCTGCGTCTATTGGTGAGATGGCATTATTTAACAACAGGAAGACAGCACTCGGGGAGATGAAGACGGAAAAGCATGATAACAGTTGTAAACAGTCGCGATTCTGCATGAAAGGCATCGCCTATGCCAAAATAAACTACAAGGGAAAGACTGTTACCCAGGAAGACAAAGATGCTCTATGGATTTGCAATTATTTTCCTTGATTATGGCTATTCCTTAATTAGAGGGGAATCAGGCTTAGAGTACTCTTAGAAATATGATGAAATACAGAAAAGCAGCAGCTAAGGTATGCTTTGCATATTTGTATCAAGGGCCTATCGTGTGTCAGGTACTACATTTTGGTTAAGCCCGCCTCATGCTCTGTGAGTAGTTTCACCAATTTCTGTCTGTACCACTGGTCAAAGGTGACTGCTCTTTCCTGGCACCTCTCATGGGACTGTTTTCTTTAAGGTCTTAGTGGTCAGCGGCGTCTGTCTCAGATACTTTTCTTTGTCAAACACATCAAAAAAAAATTCCAACAAGTAGATTCTAAAAAGTCGAATTGGGTGTTAAAGACTAAGCCAGGACACCTTGCTGTTAAGTTCTCTGCGTAAATGTTCCCCATAGGCTGGGAATGCTTATTTGTAGGGGAAGACTGCAAAACTGTTTGGGCGTGTGACACAGCTCTCAGACACAGGGCTCTAGGGAGTCAGCCTGAGCCTCTCTGCAAACCAGTTGGTGTCCCGTACGAGCAGATGTCGGATGCTCCCTTCGCTGTCGAGCCAGCCGCCTACTCCAGCAGATGACACCTTTCTTCTCTTCAGTTGCTTCTGCCAGATGTTTCACTACGGTTGGGAGAAGAGAAACTAGTGTGGAAAATGAGTGCCAGAGAGTGGGGTAATGGCTGTGATCCTCTGATCCTATGGTTCATAAGCCTTTGGGATTGGTCTCTAGGAAGAATGTGGAAGAGTTGGAGTTCAGGCTGCCTAAGCGGTGGAATACTCTAAGGAGAGCTTAATGTGGCCTTCTGGTAGGACAGCAGCATAACAAAGATTATTGAAGACAGTGAAGGCAACCCTCATGGGGTTTCCGGGGATAAGGATTTCACAGGGAGCTAACTAGAGGCTATCCGTGTCATGTTATGGAAATGGATCAGGCTGTGCTCTGTTTGTGTCCCCAAATCTCCATTGAGGCAGCATTCAAAAGCAATAGACCAAGTTGTTTGGTGGAAGAAATTTCAAGGCAGTGTAACATCTAAACTCTGGCCTGGTTTTTGATCAATATTTTTAGTGAGGTTTACAGGGAGAATTCAAAGTGAGAAGCAGAACAGAACGATATGAAAATGTGCATCTTGGAGTGTGAAAAACCGATAAAGTTGTGGACACAGCAGGGTGGATGCAAGCCATGCCAGTATTTGTTAAAGAGATTAGTATCATTAAAAAGAGAGCTTGAAATCTGAACCAGTACAATAAAATGATGTGTTGAGGGCAAGACCCCACCCATGTAGCAAGATCCTACCCATCTTGCTTTCCAGGACATAATAATGCAAATTAAGGATATGTGGGGGCAGGAGTGGTCAGGGAGTTATTAGGAGAGGGCAGTGAGGGGTGGGATATGATCAAAATATATGTGCAAGAAATTCTCAAAGAATAAGTAAAATTTAAAAGTGGTTTGAAAGGAGAATTCCTGAAGAAAGAGTATCTGAGAAGAATGAGCCTCAAGAGTACCCTGATAGAGCGAAGATGCCAAGGGAAATGCTTTCCCAGGTTCAATCAGGCAGGAATTCAGGGCTCATGCAGCTGTGTCCCAAGGGAACCAGGCTGTGGCTTAACCTGGTAGCGGAACTTGACTTTCTCTTGTGGTACTTATGTGTTTGAATACCCGGTCTCCAGACGATGGCACTGTTTTGTGAGGTTGAGGAACCTACTGGACAGGGGACCTATCTGGCAGATAAGGGTTACAAGGGCACGGCTGTAGGATTAAGGGTGGCTCTTGCTCTGACTTGTCTCTGTGATTCCTTGTTGGCACCATGTAACAAGCAGCTGCTGCACGCTCCCTCTGCCATGGGACTGCCCACCACCATGCCTTCTCTACCCCAACGCACTGCATCTCTCCACACTGTCACCCGAAAGAAGCCTCTTGCCCCGTAAGTGGCTCCTATCAGCTCTTTAATCACAGCGATGAGTTCCTCTATCAGGTAGAAGTGGGGGCACACTACTTAGTTTTTTTTTCCTTTCCCTGCTCTTTCTCACTTACTCTTCAATGACCACAATCCTTTACCAGTGCCTCAGTGATCTCCTGAAGCAGGCCTGAGCATTACCGCATCAGAAATTCCAGTCTACTCACTGTCCAAGCTCCCACCTCGCGTTGGCCCCACCCTGATCTTTTATCTGCATTTCTCAAACACAACACTGAGTTCTGGATTTTCCAGTTTTATTGGTCTCTGTATATTTCTGGACTTCTGAATATTGTCATTTTTTTTTCTTATATCTTGAACCACCCATGTCTGTGGGTAGAGAGTTAGAATAAACCCTTTTCTTTTTGAGAGTTATAAATTTTCACACAAACAAAGAGAAGCTTGGTTATCAGAGGTTAAAGACTGGAAACCACAGGAAAGGGGAAAATGGGGGTTTACCTTTCCAATTCATCTGTCATTCTCAGTGGGAGATTTGCAGAAAAAGATCTGGTTGGGAAACCTACACCAGAATCTCCTTGTGGGCATCCCATGCAGAGCCCAGAACCTGTGTGTGTGTGCGTGTGTGTGTGTGTGTGTGTGTGTGTGTGTGTGTGTGTGTATGTGTAAGTTTCACTTTGTTTTTATTTTTCAGTGTGTGATAAATACCTCTTCAAGGATCTTCAGGAGAAATAAAGCTTTTCTTCTTGATCTCATTAATGTTCGCAGCCAACTCATGCCTAATCCCTAGAAATAAGGATGTAGAAGAGGAGAGGACGAGGAGAGCACAGTACTCTCCAGTCATAACCAAGTCCAAACTTTTAAAGTCATGTTTTAATCGCTCCAGCTAAGCCTTTTCATCAGAATTCCCAGGAATTTTGTCTCATCTATTTCCTCTTCTTCTATGTGGGCTGCTAATGAGCTGTGAAGTAGCCAAAGACAACTGGTCTCACTATGGGGGTAGAGGAGATTAAAGGCTAGATAATCTACAAAACCATTAAGAGTACAAGCAAGAAACTGTATATTCTCATGTACATAGACCACATGACTTAAGAGCCTAAGAGGATATCTTCTCCTAAATAACCATGGCCCCCCACAAAACACACACACAATTGGACTTTCACTTAAATGTACGTTTCTTAAAGTTAATGTCTTTAGTAATTTGCTATGTTAGTCACCTGAGATCCAGAAATGTGAACGAGTGTTTTCATGATAAGCTGTCAATGGCAGAGCTGATGCTCTGTTTTTAGCAAGGAATCATTTTTATTATCAGCCTTCCTAAGAGCTTTTCTGAGTCAACTTTAGTTCCCTGATCACTTGAGCTAGAAGTTTAGGCCACCATCGGAAGACCTCAGTATGTTCAAATGTATTTTGAGAGTGAAGGGGATGATACCTTCAGAATTCCAAAGATGAACCAGAATGGCAGAAGGAACCTAAGATCTGAGAAAGAGAACAGTTTAGAGCTTTTAATCCAAGGCACAAAATGAGCATTGGCTCACCCCACATTTATGTTTAGAGACTTTAGAGCCCACTTCTAAGGGGCAGCCTTAACCAAGGACAAATCGCTAAAGGACTTGGATGTTGAAGTCTTACTGTGGGAACAGTTCAGAAATTAAAATGCAAAGTTCATTCATATACATAAACTTGTAGGTCTTTATCTGTCAGCCACTTATCTAAGCGTAGGGCCAGGAGTATTCTTTCTGGTCAGACAGGCTTTCAGTAGCCAGTTTCAGAAGCCAAGAATGGTTGGCAGAGGTGGTAAGAAAAAAGTCTGGTCTGATTATATGATCAAAGCCTCATCATAAAAATAGCCGATATAATTGACTGAGAATGAGAAAATGTTGTTGACATTCCAATCCACGCTTAATTGGCACCATTCCATCAGGCTGGTGATGAGGTGGTACATCATAGTGGAAGCACATGAACAAAGAAGACTGCTAACTCCATCGGCCAGGAAGGTGTGCCACTCAAGGGCATCTCTTCAATGGCTTAAGAGTATTCTCCCGGCACATTGCCCACTAAGTCCCACTTCTCAGTTTCCACCACTAATGCCACCCTGAGCACAAAGAGCTTAACACATAGGCCTTTGGATCAGGGAGAACGCTTCATAAGAAAACTATAGTGTCTACCAAGGAAGACATGAAGCCAGGTGTACTAAAAGCCTCTTTAACATACAACGAGAATCCAAAAAACAAAACAGAACAGGAAGATGGACTGTTCTCCAGAGAAGAAGGAAGCAGATGAATCCTGACATAGTTTAAGTTTCATTCATCCTTTCCACTTTATTAAACGCCTTGCACATG
>CABHPH010137208.1:0-39664 GCA_902168325.1 Peromyscus nudipes
CACACACACACACACACACACACACCCCATCACCACCCTGCTGTACAGTCTGTCCCTGCTGTCATCACTTCCTTGATCAAGTCCTTCATCACCTCTTTCATAAATTGTTGCAACAGCCACTGATTTGACTCTGATCTCAAATACTTTACTGTCAACAAAGTAGATCTCTTCACAGACTTCGTGTTTATATTACACTAGCTCCATTTCCACACGAAGGGGCCTGCAAGGAGCTTTTCGTGTTACTCATATGTTCCAAAGCTTGTAATAAGTCAAAGGACTTATCCTAATAGCTACGTTCTCCAAGTTCAGCACCAACTTAGGCTCTGCTCTTCCCAGTGCAGCAACCTTATAAAGTGTTAGAGCTAGCCCACATCATGCTGCTTCATGCCTCCAAGCCTGGACTCCTCTCTGCACTTCATCTTCTTTACCTGTGACTATCTGAGGTACAGCTAAACCCACCAGACATAAAGAAATTATTTCCTCTTCTAATACAACCAATTTCTGCCTTGATCATAGCAACTATCACACATCGTTGCATTCCCTTGGTTTGTCTTCATTTATTCAGTTAATGGCTTCTGAGTGCCTATACAATACCAAGCATAATCTAAACCTAGGGGAAAAAAAAACACTAAGTGACTAGTGAGTTATATGTCCTCAGGAAGTTTACACTCCAGTATTTGTGTCATTTTGTGGTGAGGACAAGTTCTACCCTGTACTTGCCCATCTGCTATCAGCATCACCAACTCCAAGACCCCAGAGTCACCTCTTATGATGTCATGTCTCTGCTGCTGAGAGACCCTGCTCGAGATTCCCACTCAACACATAAAATCCATCATCACAGCTCAATCCTTCTCAAGTAGTTCTGTTGAACCCATTTCATGGAAACCCCCAGAGACCTCCAAGGAGCCAGTTTCTGATGCAAGCACATAGGGTCCTTTGATTGTCAGGTTTGAACCTGGGCCACTGCCCAGTAGATGAAGGAAAATATGGTGGCGGTGTCCGCAGGCCCAGGGGTAGAGAGTTTTTATAAGGAAAAACCACAAGCTGGGAATTACATGCTTTGGCAACTTGAGATTGGGTAGAAGGGATATGGGGCAAGGTGATCTTTGAAACTATTGGTCTAGATGTTTGGCATGAAACCACATTGGAAACTGTTGGGTTGAACTTTTTGGCAGGGAACCACAAGTTGCTGGGCAGGATTATCTGGGCTGCTCAGCTGGATTATCTAGATATCTTCAAGGGCCATAAACCACAGACAGGATGTCTGCAGGAGGATACTGCCCTGTACCTCTTCCAGTTGTCACGGCACATTCCTGAAATCCTCTCTGGAACTGAATGCAGCAGGCACTCTAAGATGGGGACCCTTCCCTAGGATGGAATCTGTATTGCCTTCACATTCCCCGCTTCACAAGTACCAATGACAGGACTCAATCATGAGTCTTACCTGTCCAGAGGTTCAAGGGTATTGGGACCTAAGAGCCATTAGCTAACAGATTTTTCTGTATCTATTACCATTCTTAAGGCCCTGTAGTTCTGATCTTTGAGTAATACTTCTTTGGTCCTGCACCAAGAAGGTCAAGTGTCTTATCTTATGGCAGAACCATTTTAGTTAACAAATTTATCAACTGACAATTCTGAACCTATTTTGCTGGTGTGTCAGTGGGCATTATAGTTGGCCATCTTGCCTCTATGCCAGGGAGTTTCCTTTTTACCCAGCATTTCAGCCTTATTCTGGACAGGGAACATGGAATGATGTATTCTCTTCTGGAACTGCTTCAAGCTGGCTTTGGGACATTGTTGTCAGGGCCCCAAAAAGGCTGAAGGCTGGTCAAAGGCTGAGCAGTGGGGCATTTGTCAGAAGCATTTGTCAGGCTATCTGATCCTGTAGAGACAGGGAACAATCATAGTAGCACTCTCCTAGTCAGGAGAATTTAATAATCTCTGATTGCATTCACAATTAAATTTCACCTCCTTGATGAGCAATGGACATTTTTAGGAAGAATATGTGGTGGTAGGGCATGGTGGTTGATTACTCAGCCTGAATATACTCACATGCAATATGGCAGTACTGGGCTGGAGAGATGGCTCAGTGGATAAGGGCACTGGCTGCTCTTTCAAAGGACAGGGATGCCATTTCTAGCACCCACAAGGTGGCTCACAAGGGTCTTTGACTCTAGTTCTAGGGGCTCTGACATCCCTTCTGGTCTCTACAGGTACCAGGCATGCAAATGGCGCACAAACATACGTGCAGGCAAAATACTGACAGACAGATCAAATAAGGTCTTTAACAACCAATGTGGTGATGCCATCTTATAAAATTGTTAAAGGGATAAAGTGTTCCGATGCACATCAAAATGTTAAGAAATAACTATCCTGTTGGTGATTTCACTGGCTCAAAGCTCTGTTGACATGAAAATAGATTCTCCTGTTGATCTGGAACCAAAACAGCAGGACGGCTTCCAGATTCCTGGGTTGCTCACACAAAACAAAAGTCGCAGGGGTGGGCCTCCAACAGAGCAACAAAAGACCCATTGTTCTATGTAAGGTGTGAGCTTTACTTCAGGTACAGAGCTCTGGACCTTCATGCCAGTGGAGTGAGAAATGAAGTTCGGAATTATTTGAAGCTGAAGCTACATCCTTGTCACCCATGTGAATCAGGCAAGGAAGACAATGGCCACTTTCTTGTAAAATTTTCCTTTCGCTGTTGAAGCTCTTAGATTCCAGTGGGAGTAAGATAAATAAGCTTTTTAATCTCTTTTTGAAATAAAGGATTTATTACCTTTTTAATATAAAGGTAACACCAAAATATGTTTGTTTGTTTGTTTGGTTTTTTGTTTTGTTTTGTTTTTAGAGACAGGGTTTCTCTGTGTAGCTTTGCGCCTTTTCCTGGAACTCGCTTTGTAGCCCAGGCTGGCCTCGAACTCACAGAGATCCGCCTGCCTCTGCCTCCCAAGTGCTGGGATTAAAGGTGTGCACCACCACCGCCCAGCAAAAATATGTTTTTTTAATTCAAAAATAAAAGCAAGATAAACACACAAGAAAGTGCCCACATCTCCAACCACTCAAAAGCCGCCCATCTCTTTACAGATCATCCTATAAAGCCAAAATCATTACTCAGATGGATACTTTGCCATTAGTCAAAGCCAACTGATTTAGAATTCAGTGCACTTAGAATCCAGTGTCAGAATAACTCATAATTGTCCTCTTATTCTGTTCTCAGGGACATACATAGTAAAATACTTTATTATCAACATAGGGTGGGGTACAATCCACATTGCACACACAGTTTTTATTGTTAGGAAATCAGAAGTCAGTCAGCTCAGGCTTTATGTCTCTCAAGGGCAAAGTCCAGTGTAATTATCACTCATGTGTCTTAGATTTCATAGAAGCCATCCTCACTTTAGAACTCAATAAATGCTGAATGAGCCATCAAGATTCTCTATATAGTCTTAAAATCTTGATCTGCCCAGTAACTCAATGACATCTTCCCAAGCTTATCCTCTCACACTACGGTATCCTCCTAAGAATTTCAAACAGCTAGAGCATGAAGCAGTTGCTTGTCCAGTGCTCAAACTACCCATAAAAATAAAATAGAGGCAAAAGATGTACAGAAGATTGAAAACACGAAGCTTCCATCATGACACTACTTTTGTAATTCTCCCCAGCCCCTTTATATGAAAAGAAAAGATGTATTTCAGTTTACACTTCCAGGTCACAGTTTATTATCAAGGGAGTGGTAGGGCAGGAATCTAAAAGCGGGAACTGAAACAGAAACCATGGGGAATGTAGCTTACTGGCTTGCTCACTGGCTAGTGCTCAGCTGGCTTTTTAAATCAGAGCTCAGGTCTACCTGCCCAGTTATGGTACCACCCACAACGGGCTGGGCCCCCCTCACACACACACACAAACCTATCAATCATCAGTCAAGATAATCTCTCATAGACATGTCCACAGACCAATCTGTTTTCAGGGCAAAACCTCAGTTAAGATTCTCTCCTCCCAGGTGACTCTAGGTTGAGACAGGTTGACAATAAAAAGTAACAGCACAGGAAGGTTCCAGTTAACTCTACTGCAGCAGTGATCATGATGATAACAGTGTGCAGGCGTGGCAAGAGGATGTATAGGAAATTCTCTTCACAGGTATGGAGCTGGGTTGGTGGTTACCCCTCTCTGCTGGTAGCATACAGAGCATCTTTCAGTGCGAACACTAGTCAGTAGGGGGTGAAGACTCTACATAGATGCCAACTCGACGTCTCCATGTTCAATGAGATATGGAAGTTTCCTCTTCAGCAATAGAGCTTTATTTTATGGTTGCTTTCCACAATAGCCTGAGTTGTTTGGGGGGTTCCGATGGGGACCCTTTGACCAACAACTCAATTAGATGCAACCCACTTCTGGCACTGGAAATTTTACTTGTTGGCTAAAGATGTCTAGTTGGTGTGTTCCCCCCCATTATCTGGTGACTTTATTTAGATTGCATTCATATATGTATATTTTTAAGACGTTTCTACAGTACTAGGTTTCAATACGACCCCTCAGATGGCCCTCGGTGTTAGTTGTCCGTTGCTGTGTCTTTTCGCTTTCTCCCACCTCCCCTCTCCCTCTGTATAACCCTGTTCCTGTATGTCCCTGTCTCTGCATAACTGTGCATTCTGTTTCTCCATCCTTCTCCCATCTCCCTTAGTCCTTTACTCTGTACCTAACCTCTGTGGTTACACAGATTGTAACATGCCGACTGAAGGCGTAAAAGCTAACATCCGTACGTGAGAGAATACATACCATATTTGTCTTTTAGGGCCTGAGTTACCTCACTCAGGATAGTTTTTTTTTTTCTAGCTCCATCATTTACACGTGTATTTCAGGATTTTGATTTTTTTTGACAGGTGAATAATATTTCCTTGCATGAATGTATCATATTTTCTTATTCATTCATCTATTGATGAACATTGGGAATGTTTCCAGTTTCTGGTTATTAGAATAGAGCAACAATAAACATGAATGAGCAAGGATCTCTATAGTAAGGTATAGAATCCTTTTAGTATACTCCCAAGAATGAAACAGCTGGATCTTGAGGTAGATCTATTCCCAGCTCCCTGAAGAACCACCACACTGATTTCCATAGTCATGGTACAAGTTTGCACTCACACCAGCAACAGATAAGTGTTCCCCCACCTGGAATTTGCAGAGTCTGAGGCTAAAGAATCAGTACTAAGTCACTTGACTTTCATGTGACTCATGACATTTTCCAATTTAGAACATGAAGGATCTAGATGAAATTATGTTCAATGTTCCCCTGAGTCTAAAGTCTATAGCTCCAGATCCATCGTACGGGACCTCAGGGCAGAGGTACTCCTGCCCCTGTTTTGGTGTGCTGTTTCTGATTTTGCACTGAAGCACATCTACCCCGTTATAAAGCAGTTAATATTTTTGCTCACAGTTCTCCTCCTCTATGATCCCAGTGCAATGTGGTGTCGAGCACATGAGCACAATTTTACCTTTTATGGGAAAGTGTACTATGTTGGCTAAATTAACAAATGTGTTTGATCCTTAGAAGAAGAATACATATCGTCATGTTCATCTGATATCACAGAGAATGTGATAATCCCAGAGAGCAACCCTCAGTCATTCCACTTAAAGTGAACTCAAAGACTTGACCATCTTTGCTTTCTGCTTATGGAGAAGAGAAATGACATAAAAGCTTTTTTTTTTTTCCCTTAAGTCATTAGCTAAAAGAAACTGAGGTTTGGAACACAGCTCGTGCTTCTGTGAATGCTAGGACTTTCTTTTCTTTCAAGCAGCCTTCCAAAATCAAACACACACACACACACACACACACACACACACACACACATACACACACCCCACTTGTCATTTACCCTTCAAGAGAAAGTAAGAAGGCTGTTCTAAGACACTGGCACATTCTTTTCTTGTTTTCCTAGAAAATACAATGAGCTGCTCTTGGAGGGAATATGAATAAGCCAGTGTCTGAGTCACTGTGGGTTTCTGTGAGGTCAAAATTCTATTTACAATAAAGAGCTGGGTAGGGAAGCAGCGGGGAGTCTATCCCATTGTCAGCAGTCGATTAACAATTTATATAAGATATACACTTAGATGTCACAGAGATGCTTCTATTTCCTCATGGCTAAATTCTTTTCTAAAATTAGATATAGAGAACTTGGGTGAGAAACGTGAAGGAGGAGGGTTGGTCACAGATCAGGTAAGTATCCCAGATACGTCAGAAGGAAAAATGTGTCCACAGCAGTTCCCTTGCCAGGTAAACATTTGTATTTCTTTCCTTGGCATTATATTTAAGTTACTCCTTTAACATCTCAAAAAAAAAATTCTTCTTGATTTTTCTACCAAATTTCAACAGCACCATTTTTTTTAAAAAAAAAAAAAGAAAGAAAGAAAGAAAGAAAGAAAGGAAGGAAGGAAGGAAGGAAGGAAGGAAGAATAAAGAAGAAAAGAGTGGGATGAAGGAAGAAGGAAGGAAGAAAAGAAAGAGACACTCTGACAATGAAACTACTTGTCTAAGGGCAGGCGAGATGGCTCCGAGCTATTAAAGGAGCTTGCAGCCAAGCCTGTCGACCTGAGTTTGATGCCCTGAGACCCACGTGATGGAAGGAGAGAAGTGACTCCTTTAAGTTGTCCTCTGATACCCACATGTACGTATACCATGGAGTGTACCAAAACAGGGAGATAAATAAATGCAATTTTAAAAACTAAAAACTATGATTCTGGCCTATCATATGGAGTTATTACAAAGATAAAAACGTAATAACCCAGGGCTGGAGAGATAGCTCAGTGGTTAAGAGCACTTGTTCTTGCAGAGGGCCCCGGGTTCAGCACCAGCATCACCAGCATAGTGGCTCACAATTACATGTAACTCCAGTTCTAGAAAATCTGATGTCCTCTTCTGACCTCCACGGACACCAGACATGCACATGGTGCACATTCATACATAAAACCAAAATATTCATGTACATAAATTTTAAATAAATCTAAAAACTTCAAAGAGAGTGCACGTTAAAGTACTTTGACAGCTGTACATCACTATTCAAAATATTATTACTGTCACCATTATAGCGTTTGTTTTCACAATAATTTTGTGGTGTAACTCTAAGGAGGAAGTTAAGAAAAAGCAGTGTTGAGCGCCTACTTATGCTCACACAAATTGAAATGAATTCATGCACATGACCCGCTACTAGACGACCAGTTCACACACAGTAAAATTGATTAAAAAAAAAAAAAGATTTCTGGAATTCTACAAGAACATTTCCCCCATGTGCTTGCCCTACACTGCTTAAACTTGAAGAGAAAGAAAAGAGAGAGAGAATAAGTTATCTAACAGACAGCTGGGTGAAATGTTCAGTTCCCATCACAAACCTGTTTCTCCGGAAAGACAAAACAAGATGTGACGAGGAGGAAAGAGTGCCTTGCAGAGCACTCTCACATGAGCAACAAGACAGGTGTGCTCAGTATGACCAGGGTGTGAGCACGGGCATAGGAACACATGGAGGGACAAGGGGAACAATTCCTTTTAACTAAGCCTATGCAGAGGCAGGTTCTGATAGAAACCCCACAGTTATAAATCTGGACCTCCCAAACAAGTTCTTCACTATACAGAGATATATTTACAAGACATTCTTTGCAACACTTCTCAAAATAATAGAAAGCTTTGAAAATTAAAGAATTTAAACTTCCATAAATAAATTATAGTACAATTTCTCAATGAAAGATTGTTTTTAAAAACTTTTTAAAGCTGAGATAAATTTTGCATGAACAGGTATTTAAAAAGAAAGAATAAGTTGAAGAAAATTTCTTCCATAATTGGTAGATAGATGAGAGAGAGAGAGAGAGAGAGAGAGAGAGAGAAACACACACACACACACACACACACACACACACACACACACATCCAATTAACAACATTTTCCTCTAAACATTGCACGGCCAGGTAGATTTCCATTTGCTTTTTTTTTTTTTGTCCATTTGCTCTGTTTTATTATTCTTTTCATTTTTATTAGCAATGAGTACGTTTTGTTTAAGAATAAAAACATAAATAAATCCCACTTTTAGTTCGATAGACTTGGTGAAATTACAATGAAAATCCAAGAAATGCTTCAGTAAATAAAACAAACACTGCGGAGTAGTCTAGGGTAAGAATAATGAAGAGAGTTGGGGATGTGCCAGCAGCAGTCGGTCCTTCCGGATAAGGCACCAGGGATAAGGGGAGGTGATGCTGATGCAGCAGTGAACATCCGCAAACCCTGGGATGGGGTGAGAGCTACATCTATCTGTGGGGCTAAGGATAGATATTTAGAATGCAGTCAAGGAATCGAGTTTAGTAAAGGGTCACAACTGTAATTTCCATATTCAGGAAGCAGAGGAACTGGCATCATGAGGTCAAGGCCAACCTGGGCTACAAAGCAAAACCTTAGGAGGGAAGCCGTAAAAGAAAGAAAAAGAAAGAGAGGGATGAGGGATTGTACAAGCCAGTGGGAGTAGAGGGGGGGTGTCAATGCACAAGGGAACCCACGGAAACAACTAACCTGGCCTCACAGGGGCTCACAGACTCTGAACCAACAACCAGGGAGCCTGCATGGGACCGACCTCTACATATGTGTGACACGTGTGTAGCTTGGTCTATTTGCAGGACTCCTAGCAGGGGGATCAGGGCCGGTCCCTAATGCTTGAGCTGGCTTTTGGCAACCTATTCCTCATACTGGGTTGCCTCCCCCAGCCTTAATGCAAAGGCTTAGTATTAGTCCTTCCTCAACTTGACATGCCATGCTTCGTTGACACCCGTGGGAGGCCTGCCCCTTTTTGAACAGAAACTGAGGAGGACTGGATGATGGGGGTGGGGGCAGAGGGGAGGTGCGGAGAGGGAAGGGGAGGAGAGGAGGGAGGGAAAACTGAGGTCGGGATGTAAAATAAATGAAAAAATTTAATTAATAAAGAAAAAAAAAAAAAACCAGAGAGGCAAACTTGGCCTCACTTTTTCCTCTGACATGAGAGAAGTCTATGTTTAGAATTTTTCACTGACAAAAGAAGAGGAAAGAGAAAATGTACTACCATCAAACTTCGGAACTGGACTGTGAGTTAGTTGAGGACTGGAAGAAGTCATCCACTTCTTTGGCCCGGAATTCCCCGTAAGCGCCAGTTCGTGAAACAAATTGAGGATATTGCTGCCACCTAGTGGGCAATTATATTTTTACTTTTTATTATAGCAAGCTGAGACCCTCAAGGAATACTTGTAAAATAATTTCGTAAGTGCTAATATTTACGTCTCAGTATAATTCAATACTTATGAATAAAAGCATAGACATAAAATATTTACTTTGTTAATTTACTTATATAAATAATTAGAAGTGGTAACATAATTAGAAAGCAAATAATTTGTTTCTAGAGTTTTAGAGAAAAGAATACAATTTTAACCAACAGCAAGATAATAATCCCCCATCTTTTACTTTGTATACTTAGGGTAAAATAATTGCATAAACTGTCTTTTCTTCCAAATGTAAATGTAATGTGCATGCACAAAATCTTCATTAAATATTTAATACCATTTGTTAATTCATTCCAAACTTGTTAATATTTCCCCTTCGTACAAACAACAATTAGTTCCATTCAGAATGTTTGGGGTTTTCTATAATTGTGTCAGGTCTTACTGACAATTACAATGAACAATACCTATCATAACTTAAATCCCACCCGAACTCCACATGCTAATTCAGAACCAAGTTCCAATGTTCATTGATACAGGAATCTTCGCACTATAAAATGCAAGAGAAATTAAAACTGAAACGTAAAGTCTCATCCAATCTTTGTTGGAAACGTATGCATCATCTAAATGTGACTTCCTAAGGCAAAGTCTCTGTTGTTCCTAAGGCAAAGACTCTGACCATGGACATAGCCTCCATGTCTTCTAGAAACTTGACTAGCATTCTAGGAAAAGTCAACCCCGGTCTTTGCCTAGGAAGCAGTTATTGCCTGGGAAACAGGCTTATTTCACACCAGGCCAGAATATACGCTGAAGGGGCTTTACAGGTGAGCGGAGGAAGCTGAGCACAGAAAGGGTGTGCCATCTCCCAGATACAAACTCCACTCCTCCTGGATTATTCAGTGATGAAGACAGGAAGGAGGAAGAAGCATAAGCAGGCTGCAGGACTGAGGAGTCTGAAGCACGCTGATTTCGCTGGATTCTTGATGAGCAAACAAACACGCCTTAGAATTTGCATTGGGCTGAAGGAGAAAAGAAAAAAAACATAAGACAGAGTACCACAATCAGTAAGCACTCAAATTTAGGCTACGGATGAGTTGTTTACTTAGTGTTTTTAATTTTGTTTTCACCTATGTTTAAAGTTTACTTTTATTTTTATATTATTAAATTTGTTCTTTGGCAGTTTCTTACATGTACATATTGTGTATTCTGATGACTCTCGCCTCCAAGCTTCCTCGTCTCCCTCTCAACCCTGTGAACCCCTCTCCTTCCTACAAGTCCCTTTCCCAGGCTGGTGACATTTTATTTATTTTGCATCCCACAGCGTTCAACCAAGGCCATCTGTGTGACCATGGATTTGAGACCGTCCACTAGAGCTTGGTGGCCTCACCAGTGGATGCGTGACTGAAGATCATGACCTCCCCACCCCTGTGATCTATCAGCATCCTGTAATCCAGCAAGGAGGAGTAGGGTCATGTGCTCCTCTCAGATCTACACTCCACTGTTGACAGGTCCTGTCGTATGCAGGCCACTGCAGCCGCTGTGAGAGCATGCCTACAATGGTTGTGTCAGACCCTGAACATTTCAGACCTCTTCTCATCTTCCAGCTCTTACATTCTTTTTTTTTTTTAATTTTTTTTTCTTTTTAAAGATTTATTTATTATGTATACAGTGTTCTGCCTGCACATATCCCTGCAGGCCAGAAGAGGGCACCAGATCTCATTACAGATGGTTGTGAGCCACCATGTGGTTGCTGGGAATTGAACTCAGGACCTTTGAAAGAACAAGCAGTGCTCTTAACCTCTGAGCCATCTCTCCAGCCCCCCAGCTCTTACATTCTTAGTGGCCCTTCTTCCACAATGTTCTCTGAGTCTTAGAGGAGAGAGAGTAAATATCTTGTACAGAGCTGGGCACTTGTTTATCACGCAGTCTCAGCATCTTGAGCAGCCGAGCCTAAGATGAGAGGCGTCACTGGGATGGGAGGCTTTTCTGTCTGAGAAGTGGCACTTGTCTGTGGATATAAACACAAATAACTTGAAGGCAGTTTTGATGTCATGTCAGTTTAGCTAAACAATGGTAGTAAGTTGCCTGCTAGGGTCTATCATCTCCCTGGCCGCGTGGTTTTTGCTCAGTGTATAGTAGCAAGCGTACCACTCCTGTGGCATGGACCTCAGATTCAGCCAGAAAGTGCTTGGTTATCCCCATAATAGTTATGCCCTAGTGGACACATCTTGCCTACAAGGTTAATATTATGGTTTGTACGATCCACAGCTGGGTGAGGTTTCTCTCCTAACCGCCTGTATAGCATCTTACAGTACTATGAAAGCTAGTCAGCAAAAAGGAAGATTCCAGCCTGGTTTCTCTGGATCTTAAATCCAAGGTATGTGGTCCTTTGTTCTGGTGGCCCATAAAGAGAAAAGGCAGCACCTGTTTTGCTTTAGGAGCTGCTGGAGCCTCCCTGGGGAACAGTTCATAAGGAAGTGTCCCACACCTGGCACTCGGATTTTTGCTGAATGACCTCTAGGGTCTATGTGCAGAGCTATCTAGCCATGCATTGCCCTGTCTCTCTTCTAATTTTATTTTTGTTGTATTTTTAGTTGGTTTGCACCATCTGTCACTCATTTTAGCCCAGCCATCCTTGTTTTCTGGCTGTTGACGGAACTTCCCTGTGCATTTCCTCCTTTGTAACAACTCTTCCTTCTGTCGATACTCTCTCCTTCCAGCTAACTCCTTCACTTGAAACTCCATGCAAATGTCACCTCTTCAATGAGTTCTTCCTTGATCACTCCATGCGAAATTGTCGTCTACTCCCTAAACCTTCCTTCAGCCTCACCTACGTTAACTTTGTCATATAACTTCTTAAACCTCAGTCGCCTGTCACTTATTAATGACAAGTATATGTTTGGAGACACATATAGATGGTCAAGTTCATCACACCAGGAACAACATAAAGTGTATTCGCAAACTGACATGGCATGGTATCCCTAAGCAATGTCACCTTACAGGACAGTGTTGTGTGCATGATATAATTTTAGCGCAGACTTCGTTTCTATGAGACTCATTATTGCATTGATTTTTCTGTTTGTCATACACTTTTTAATATCTGCCTCAATAAAATAGAGTATCCACTCAAGAGAACAGAGAGTTTTTTTTCACCCACTGACGTAACCACAAGGGCGTGGAACTTTTGTCACATAGTTGATATTTTGTAGTAAGCAAAGATGAAAATAAACTTGAGAAAATCTTCGTAAGCAAACAAAACAGCAATAAAATGGGAAAGACCGGGATGAAAACATGAAGATCCAACATGGCCACATCCAAATAAATCTTCCAGAATAAACACAGAAAAAGTACTGGGGTGGAATTTATCAGAGAAAATTTTCAAGAAATTATCCACTACTTTCAATTCTAAATAATGACTATCCATAGCATGGAGTTCACAAAATCTCAAGAACTTTGGATCTACACCAAAATACGTCATTGTGAAATCTTAGATCATGGCAGAACCAAAGGAAAAATCAACACCCCCCCCCAAAAAAAAATTTCTAGAAGAAAAAAAAGTTTTCCTAAAGTTAGGAGTCTCACAGTACCCAACTTTTCAGCAATAACCAACACTGGATAGAAACGTAAGTACAGTTAGGAAGGGTACCGTCCTGTGGCAACCTCTTCAAATCCTGAAATAATGTTTTTTCTACTTCAGAACCTTACACCAAGCTTCACTAAGGATAAGGATGAATTAAATATATCAGCACATTTAACATAACAAGTAGCTTTCCATTCAAGCATGACCTTAAGTAAGCAAATGCCATTTCCCTATTTTACCTAGAAAATGAAGAATCTCTTTTACTACATTAATTTTCCTGCAAACTAAGAATGGAGGACACGCCCTCAACCTGATCACGCCTACCGTCCTGCACTGTGTGCACGTAAGGCAAAGGAAATCAGGTGGTGAGGTGGAACACGGCTGTGATCTCAGCACCTGAGAGCATGGAACAAAAGGATCAGGAATTAAGGGCCAGTGTGAGCTACAGTGGTGGAGGCTCCTTTCCTCGGCTGTGAATAAGGGTGTGTATGCAGGGATAGAGGAGGACAAGGAAGGTGTCTGCCGCATGTTTTAAGAACTGTCTTTGGTCAAGACCGGTATCCATGTCTTCAGCTGTGGCTGTAAGAACTCAGATCATATTAACACTTTCCACATCCTCAAGTACTGGAAGGGTTTTGGTCTTGAGCAACGTCTCTATAAACATACACTTGGGCAGTCAGTGCAGGACTTTCACGACATTTCTGCCGCTCCCTTGAGATCTCTCCTCCTCTTGCTTCTTAAAGTTCTAAATGTCAGAATAACTTCAGAATGTTCCTTGATAAAAACAAAAAATACCCCCATTTTGTTGCTGCGTTTTCTGTTGCTGGTGTCCTAAGTGTTTGCTTCTTGAATGGTAGATGAGCAGGCCTCACCTCACAGGAACTACGCACAGTTTGTAAGTTTACCCCAGCACGGGGGACCACTGAGATGACTCTGCAGGAAAACCATCATTTTGAACCTTTTCCCACTGAAAGATTAGAAGAAGGTCAGAAAACAAGTTAGTTAAGGTCCTCCTAACACTTCCCTCGGGAGAGAAGGCTTTCCTGGCAAGGGAACATCATCCCAGATAGATTGGCAGTTCCTCGGGGCAATGTCGTAACTCAGTTTTTGCATCTTTTGTCTTAGATTAAGACAGACCATACAGTTTTCAATTTAAAAAAAAAAGGAAGGAAGGAAGGAAGGAAGGGAGGGAGGGAGGGAGGGAGGGAGGGAGAGGGAGAGAGAGGGAAGGGAAGATTAACCCACACCGAATCTATTCCTGGGCACAATAGTGTGTTTTAAGAAGTAATCATGTAGAAATCAGGAATGTAAACTTATTAATACAGAACAAATTTTGAAGGCACAGTCCTGAAAACATTCTTTTCAAATAAGTGACATGAATCTTTAGGTTGAAAAACAGCACAAAACCAGAATGGGTCAGCTGAAACTACTATGGATGAATACCCTCTGTGAAGGGCACTGGCTATGTGCTGTCATATCAGAACCCAGAGCACAGAGCAAACACTCACTAAATATTTGTTTAATGAATAAATATGATATCCTGGCTGAAAAGAAATAAAGGAATACAATCATTTTATCTTCTATTAAAATGATTCAACTAATTTTTTAATTTGTTCTAACTATAGAGCTAAGGAAAACATTTCTTATGCAGCTGTAAGTAATTCATGTAGAGTTCTGCCCCAAAGTCATTGCTTAACCCTGCCAGGGGTAGGGAATAGAATGCAAGTTATTCTTTCACTTGTGACTTGAGCTCTTATAACCTTGCTCTGTGCTATGTAGGTCTGTGATACCAGGGAAGCTTGAGTATATTGTGTACAACATCTTGTTCACTCCAGGAAAATGAACTTATTTAGCTAGTTTAATACTTTATGGTGGACTACTAGCGATGAACTATTTCTCAGAGATAGTTCACTCTAGCTCTATGAATGCTTCCCCAGTGATGCGAAAATAAAATACTTAAAAAAGAAAAGCATTTGAACGGTGGGAGAACTGTCAAATAGCATAATGGAGGAACCATCAGGTATCTGTGGCAATGAACTCTCTCAAGTAGGGATCCATTCAGTTTGGTTCCGTCAATATTTAACTGTAGGCTGCTATATGCTGGGCAACATAATCAGCACTGCAGATATGAGACAGAAAGGGATGTAGATTGTGAAGTGTTTTGGTCTTTTTCTAAAACCATCCTGGATGAAGTCTATTTTAGTTTGCTTCAGTTGCTGTGATAAACGTATCCAAGACAGGAACTCAGGGCAGGAGCCTGAAGACAGAAACTGAAACAGAGGAATGCTCTGTACTAGCTTGCTCTCCACAGCTTGTTCAGGTTGCTTCTTATACCACCCAAAACCTGCCCAGGGGTGGTACTATCCACAGTGGGCTGGACCTTCCTGCATCGGTCATCAGTTTTAACCTACAGCAAAATTTTATGAAGGCAATTCTTCAGTAGAGGTTCCCTTTTCCCAAGTGACTCTAGTCTGTGCCAATTGGTGAAAACTAACCAGCACGAAGTCTCTTCTATTTTGAAGACTTGAATTCATCCATTCATTATTCAATACCTAGTTAGCATCTACTAAGTGCCTATTTTTCCCTATACATATATACTGGGAACATATTAACAAATCCTTCTGGTCAGAGAACTCACGGATGTCTACAAGGAATTTCATAAATTAAAGTGCCCTGGGTTCAGGAACTAGGGAAAGAAATCACGTCTTCTAAAGCATTATTGGAGAGTAAGACCTCAGCATTCCAAACGCCCCCAGCCTCAGATCCAAACCCTGCCCTTGCTTACTCTCTATCTTTTTACTGTATTTGTCTTTCATCCACTACTCCCCACCTAACATCACTGCTCTATACCAGTTTTGAGAAATATCTGGTGCATAATAGGTAGGGCTTGAGTAGCCAAGGTATAAATGAACAAAAGGCAAAAATTCTGTTTTTACCAATGAGATCAAGACTAGTCCATGATTGTGCAACTCTTACGTTACATGTCTCAGCTTCACAGCCAGTTGTGAAGGCTTAAGCCACACTCTTGCTACAGTCACTAGCCCACATGGGGGAGGGCTACAGAATTGATCCTGTGAGCTCCTTAGTTTAAGAGGAGCAGGACATTGCAGAGAAGGCCTGCTTTCAGTCTAGTTAGAAGGAAAACCATCTAGACATCCAGCTACAGGAACACGACTGCTTAGGGGTGTGGAAGGAATCTTTAGTTTGTTTAGAGTTCCTGCCCTTGCTTGGTGAGACTTGATGTTTCCTGCATTTGAAAGTTTATAAAAGGTTTAGATTTATTCTCTAGTGGGACCAAAGCCAAAATCCTGATGAAAATCGCTCTCTACTTAGCACCAAGAAATGTCTTTTAAAAGAGTCGTGTGAGCTGCCTCAAGGGTTGGTGGGTCTGCGCCCCGAAATTTTCACTGGGACCCAGGACGTCCCCAGGAGAATCGTCCTGTGTCAGGGCTGAGGCGGGAACAGGGAGCAGACAGTGCGCACCTCCAGCACAGCATCCAGGGCGGGGCGGGGCGGGGCGGGGCGGGGCGGGGTCCTACCCGGCAGCTCTGGAGCGGGTGGCTGTGGGGTTCAGAGAGTGTGGTGTGCAAGATGCTCTGGGTCCGCAGCAGCGTCCTGCGCTTGCAGTTCACCGTCCGCCGCGCCCCTCAAATTGTCTTGAGCTGGCCGGGATGGGGTGCCCGGGTCGCGGGCCACCCCTGTAGCTCCAGCAGCCAGACCCCCAGCGGCTCTGAGCCCCCAGGTTAGGGTAGGGCAAGGCTGGGAGGGAGGGAGCTACGAGAGGGCGGGCCAGGGGCTCGGGCTGGAGGGTCCAGGCTTGCAAATGCACTAGGCTTCTGGTCTGCTTGTCGCTTTCGCTGCAGGGAAGGTTCACAGGATCCCCGCCCAGTACAAGCCTTCGCAATTCGACAAGAAAATCCTGCTGTGGACCGGGCGTTTCAAATCCATAGATGAGATCCCGCCCCTAGTACCGTAAGTGTGAAAAGGGGTCTTGGCCTGGGTTTCGCCGCGGGAGACAGAGTGTCCAAACAGTGTGCTTGCTGGCCAGGGGCAAGGCAGCCGTGGTGCTGCAGAGTTCTTCACACTAACACAGTCGTGGGCAATTTACAACACTCCCCTAATGAGGGTAAATGTCAAGGTGCTTGACTGGACGGTAGGAAGTTGGGATTATCATTATCGAGGGCATGAGCTACATGAAAACCTAGGAGTCTATTGGGCAGTTCCCAGCCTTATAGACACGGGTTTCTGCAGAGCTCTGAGAGCACTGACTGAGCAGTGGAGTACTGTGATTTAGCATGAACCTGACAGGCTACAGAATTGCGAAAAAGACATTTCTGAGCATGTCTGTGAGGTATTACTAGATTAGGTAAACTGAGGTAGGAAGGAAGATCCACCGGTGGTGGGGTGTGTGTTGGGGGTGGGGCGGTTCCTGGACAGAATGAAAAAGCCGAGCACAACCATTCATCACTCTTGACTTCCAGTGGATATGTATGGCCGCCTCCGCTACAAACTCCATGCTTTACTCCCATGATAGCCTACATCCTCGATCTATCCACACCATACCACCATGACACCCTGTGAACCAAAGTAAACACATCCTTAATTTGCCTTTGTCAAGGTACTTTGTTAAAGTAATGGAAAGTCATTCAAATACTTAAGCTAAACTAGAACCTGGGTGGTGGTGGCTGGGGTGACGGAGACAGAGAGGGGCCAGTGTCAGGGGATGGTTCCCTACTGCTCCACTGACAAGGAAAGAGTCCCAGATAGGACTATTTGGCGACCGGAGAGTAGCCATCTGGTACCAGGTTTCCTGGCACTGGGAAGCTAGGCAACTTCAAGCATGGTTGGTCTCATCATAAATGGCTTCAAGTGAGGGGAAGAGGAAAAATGTGTGCTGGAAAAATGCACAATACCCAGGAATTCATTGTGAAGGATTTCCTTGATCTTTGAGAAATAGTTAAAAAAAAAAAAAACGTGAAAATTTGAAACCAACTTAAATGTATTTTCTAATATTAAAAACAAATTTTACTTTCCTTGACATTTGTAAACTCCAAACTGCTGAAAACATGAGCCTCAGAAAAATTTCAGGACAAGTTCTACTTGTTAAAATTTAATATTTTAAAGTCAAATAAAATGTAGAAAGAATATAAGTAGAACAAGAAATAAAATTCTGCCCTCAGTTGGTTTGAGTTTTGATATCTATCATTATAACAAATTAAGAAGTAAGGAATCTGCAATGTTGACAATTAATTTCCAAGAGAACCTGTTTCCATATTGTATCATCACAGCCAAATGTGGGAAAGATCCATTTCATGGTGATCATTTAATTCCCCCAGGATCACAGACAACAGAAGTAACATACATAAGAGCATTTAACAACGAATGAGACACTTATAAAAAGCATTGTGATTTTTGAGCTCAGAGTATTGGTATATTTTTTCATTTTATTATTTTCTGTAATTTTTTACAGCTTTGCTAGTTAGGAGGGACATTCTATTAAGATGTTAAGCTTGCAAGGAAAAGAATGTTTTTCTCTATGGTTTTAATAAATAATTAACAGGAGACCTACAGTTTTTGCACTGTACACTGATTCTATTTATAGTAACTGTGTTTTTTTTCTTTTTCTTTTGTTTTTAATTGCTAAACTAATGGTGTATGCCAGATCACAGCTAGATAAGGTTAAAATGATTAGCTCTTTTAGCCAGCAACAAATACAATCTAATAATGTCTCCCTGGACACTAATTGAACCTGTTTAAGCTTAATTCTGCCTAAAGTATAATGAAAACAAGCTATTGTGGTTTTTTGTGATTTTTTTCAAATAATCAGAGTTAAAATTTTCCTTTTCAAGAGAAATTTAACGTCTTTATGAATTTTTAAAAATGTAACATTATAACTAATCATATATAAACTTTATACTGGATAAGAGTGCCACTCATTATTTTCAAGAGTCAAGAACCTTATGCATATTTATAAATTGTCAATTATCATTGTAAATTGGTAAAGTTTTGTTTCAATATAAAAGCACCCAAAGCTTGATTCCCATTGTAACAGTTTTTATTGCTAAAATCTAAGGTAATTAATTATACTACACTTGCATGTAACTAGTCTCTTTGGAGAATAAGATAGATAGGACAGGACAGGAAGAAACCGAGAGGTTCTTGAAAGAAAGTGTGGGAAAGTTAAGTATAAGCTGTTCCAAATGGCTTCAATTCTTTTATCCCAGCTAAGAAATAACAAACCACAGTCCAACACATTGCTAGTAGTTTTACCTTGATTATTAGAAACCAAATATATTACACTTGTTTCATAGTGGCTACCTTTAGTTTAAGATTGAAATCTGAACAAATGTGTACTAATTTGAAATTGCTAAGACAAATGGGCTAGCTTTTGGTGTAGTCTTTTAGGACTATGGTTTGCATTTGGGGAAATATTTGGGCTATTCAAGCAATAAATCATGCTCATCGGAAAACTGGATTGCTTTAGAATTAACAAATACTAAAATATCAGCAAATATTGAAAATAATTAACGAAATGCACATTTTGGTTTAGGCCTGAAATGGTAGATGCCGCCAGAAACAAAGCTCGGGTGAAAGCTTGTTACATAATGATCGGGCTCACGATCGTTGCTTGCTTTGCTGTGATTGTGTCGGCCAAAAGGGTGAGTGTCTTCCTAGAACAAACACCCAATGGTGGTGGGCAGGGGAGGAGGCGCAGGGGCAGACCACTTGTCTACCTTCTGGAGGCCCAGGGTTAAGTCCAACCCTACAGGGTTGGGGAAGAGAAACAAGACTAGTTTTAAGAAATGTGATGGACCTTGTTCTGAACTCAGGGATTGACGATGCTTTACCAGCAAATTCATCTTTGGATCCTGGATCCACCCACATACATATATAATAAGAGACACAAATCTGTTCATGAAAAATTGGATCCAAAATTAATTGGTCAAGAGAGACAGTTTTTTTTTCCATTTGTAAAATAACAAAGAATAGTTTAAAATCTGTGTAAGAACGCTGTTGTGCGACCGTAAAGCCGACTAGCTCATTCTCTCAATCGTTACGTAAGCAACGGTTGCACAGACTTAGAAGACAGAAGTGTGCAGGTTGGAAGTGACTGTTGGGGTTGAGGATGAGCTGCTCTTTGCCATCCTCCATGCACACTTTCTATTTAATATCTATAAAGAGAAGTGGCAAGATGTTTTAACCATGAGCAGCTCTAACAATACTGACAGATGCTCCAAGAATCTCCACCTGGGTGTTGTCTCTAGACACACTCTATTTCACTGTGTCACCTGTGCCTGGGCTGGGTAGCCTGATCTCAGTGTCCTTCCTTCTGGGTGTATTTAGGCAGCCGTCATTCCATCCATGGCTCCTCCTTCTTTTGGGGTGGCAGGCATTCATCAGACTTCACTGCTTGGATTTTTTTTTAAGTTTCATCTACGTATACAAGGTGATCGTATTCACCCCCTTTACCCTCTGGAATCTTCCTTTTCACTCTGAACCCCTTCTCATTCCTGCCTACACCGTTAGCAAAGATGACACTCTCATCCTCAGAGGGGAAACTTCAGAACCATGCTCACTGGGCTGAGTACTCAAAAGAGAACAAAGAAATCTCAACCATCTCATTTTTTAGCCTCTCCTGGATAACTGCTTGCCAAACTGGCAATTCTCTGGTTTCTAGAAATCTTTTAATGGAAACTATATTCTCCCTTTTTTTTGTTTGTTTTGTTTTGTTGAGACCGGGTTTCTCTGTGTAGTCCTGGCTGTTCAGGAACTTACTCTGTAGGCCAGGCTGGCCCCAAACTCAAGAGATTTGTCTGCCTCTGCTTCCCAAGTGCTGGGATTAAAGGTGTGTTTCGCCGCTGCCTGGTATATATTCTCTTCTAAATGATGAACACTGGGGCTGCCTGTTTTGTTTAATCAAATAAATGACCCCCTTCTGCCAGTTTCTCAGGCAGTCGAAAGGACTTATTTCACCTTTCCTGCCTCCTTCAGCTTCCCACTCACAGCTGCACAGTGAAGACCCCAATCCCGCACTCCCTCCTTTGTATAAGTAAAGTTCCAACCCACAGCTGTTATGGCTAGTGTTTTCCCAAATGCCCTCTGGCTGAAACCATTCTGATCCAGCCTGGCATCTCTCTCCCATCCTTTGCCAGCACAAGCCTTGAGTTACATTCATTTCTAGTACCCGAGGATCTCCCTTTGGGGCTTCAGTGTTTGAAGATACTTCTGATATGTTTTACCCAACACACATGTCTATTTGAACTAAGAGAGGTGACAGTGGATTCCTGGTATTAACTATCCAGTTGACTAGAAGTCGAGCATCTTGGGTGATTTATTTACACTGTGACACTGAGCCATTTTGAGGGGTGGGGATATTATCTGTGAGAGTTGCTTAAGGTACCTTTTCCTCCTTTTCACTTTACAAAGGCTTTTCCACATTTCTAGCAATGATGTAAGTTCTTCTAAATAGTCCTGTTGTGTTGTGTTTTGTTTGTAGGCTGTAGAACGACATGAATCCTTAGCAAGCTGGAATCTGGCAAAGAAAGCCAAGTGGCGTGAAGAAGCTGCACTGGCTGCACAGGCTAAGGCTAAATGATGCTCTAAGTGTCAAAACACTCACTCAGATACCATTACTATTATTAGCAACAATAACAGATTGATACAATATTTGCTCTGGTTTTATCTGGGTA
This sequence comes from Peromyscus nudipes, assembly GCA_902168325.1. NCBI lineage: Eukaryota > Metazoa > Chordata > Mammalia > Rodentia > Cricetidae > Peromyscus > Peromyscus nudipes. The sequence continues at coordinate 21,497 of CABHPH010137208.1, forward strand.
ACAAAAACATTAAGATCTTTTTAATGTTTTAGTGAACATTTACTAACACCCATTTAAAAAAAGTGCACAAAAGTGTAACTATCTTGGTAGATTTTTACCCAGCAAACAGAAGGCGAAAGGACCCTAGCATGTGGCTCTGGCAGGCCTTTCCCTTCTCCCCTTCCCTCTGCCTTGCTAAAAACCACTAGATTGCATTCCTAAAGCTAGCTGCCTGTTCCCTTATTCGGCCACTTCCTCCTCCTGAGGCTGAACACCAAGGTCCAGCAATTAAAAGCCCCCTTTGGTTCACTTAACTTGTCCAATCAAAATTAAACACCTCATCCCATCCTAACACGAGTTTCCCCCTTTACCTTTATAAACCTTCATTTGCCTATGGGCCACATCTGTCTCCCCTCTATCCAGAGGCAGTTTTGTCCCTCTGGGACAAATACCCCTTCCCTTGTCCCCTTCCCCTTCTCTCTAGTCCCCTACCTCCTTTACCACCGCATCCTAGCCCATTCTAACACAGACCTCCCCCTTTCCTCTTCTTAAAAATCACACCTGCAAGGTCATTTGCTGCTGTTTTTCTGCCTGAGTCAGAAAGCAGCCACTTCAACTTTTCTTTCCCACTTAATAAAGGATCTCTCTGGGAAAACTGATCTTTGGGTGTTGTTTGTGCCAAGTCCGGGGTCCAGGAGGAAGCCCCCGCTGTTGGGGGGAGTGTCCTTCAAAAGGAAGCCTTAAGTGAGTGAGGTCCTGAGTGAATTTATTGTTGACATGGACACAGCCATGAGGAAGATCCAAGTCCTTGGACCCATGGGAAATTAGCAAAGCTGTTCTCCATATGGGCTGGGCTTGAAGTTGGGAAAACCATCTTTCTCTGATCCAAGTGCCAGTGTTTACAGAGGACTGATCAGTGTATACAAACACCAGCAACTGCAGCTTCCTTCTCCCGGATGTTTACAGTCCGAGACAGCTTGCCAACAGACACCTCCTATGGAGACTAGCTAATCTCTCCCCTTGCTGTACCTAACTAACAGGGTGTGGTGGTTGTAGTAGTGCCATTCCACCAGTGTGCACACTGCACATGACAATTACTATAATTAACGAGGCAATTCCATGTAGTTTATCTGGTAATTAAAAGGTTTATTTCAGGGGTAACTTACAACCAATAAGGGTTCAATTACAGGATCCAGGAGAGGTGAGATAGAGTCCAATGTAGTTCTCTTGGGAACTCTGATTTGGTCTGCAAATCCAGCCTCCAGGACCATGAGGAGCTAAGAGAGTGAACACCTATGCATCTTGGGTCTTAAGGGGTCCCTCTTGACCACACTCCAGGGGCAGGTCATAGGTAGGTGTGGCAATTACTTGCTGCCACACTAGGGGCAGTGTTTCAAGGTCAAAGCTGGAACAGCTACCCACTACACCTGACCCCAGCTTTTCTGCACTGTGCCTGTCCTTTATTCCTTCCCTTGCTGCCAGTCAGGTTTCCAGATCCAAATTCCTGGGACTACAGCACTGGTAGACTCACTGCTCAAAATAAAATAATCAACAGAACTTCAGAACTCTACTCTCTCTCAACTCAGAACACCTAAAAGGTGACCATTGTTGATCAGTTTTACCTGGTTTTGAACAAGTAGAGATGGGATCATATAGTATGTGGTTGATGTATGGACTCTTACCATTACATTAGGATGTTCATGCACGAAGTGTACACTTACATCCCTCCTTTAATTGCCAACTTTCATCAATCAATGGTACCCTGTGCATGTATCCCATGCCCCGTGGTGACTGAGGTAGTATTCCCATGAAGTCAAAGCTAGTCTGGGCTATAGTGTGAGACTTTGTCTCTAAACCAAGAAACAACCCCCCCCATACTAATTCTCAACCCAAGGTCTCTAGTATTTGGTACCTGAATAGTCCCTTTGTGCTTTCACTAGTTGGCAATTAAGTAACAGATCCGAAAAGTCTAAGAATTATTCCAGAGTTTATTTCATTGATGAAGTATTAAATAGTAATCAGAAAAGCAATTTTAAAAACAGAAAAGGAGCCAGGCAGTGGTGGCGCACGCCTTTAATCCCAGTACTCGGGAGAGGCAGAGGTAGGTGGATCTCTGAGTTTGAGGCCAGCCTGGTCTACAGAGGGAATTCTAGGGCAGTTAGGACTACACAGAGAAACCCTACTTCAAAAAGAAAAAAAAGGAAAGGAAAAAGTGTCAATAGTCTTCAAACTTCTTAAAAATTATGTACCTCGTCCTCACGTGTTCTTTATTTAGTATTTACCTTTTAATCATGTTTCTTTTAGCTTTACAAACTACTTTCTTAGAAAAAATATAGAATGTCTTAATAAATATGCTTGAGGGGGCAGTATAGGAAAAAATACAAAAAACAAACAAAAAAAACCCAAACAACGCTCCAAAAAAAAACCCCAGAAACTAAAAAAGTAAAGGCAGAAACTTAAATAAATGAAGGCACACAAATCAATGTAACCAAATTATCTGAGAGTAAATGAGATAAAAGAGAAAAAACTAGACGCAAGAAAAAAAGTATTAGAAATGGCAAGTGAGGCAGAAGCCTACCTCCCAGACTGTTAAGAGAATATGGTGGACTGGTGCATTTCCTGCTTCCTGCCAAGTGGAGGATCAAGGACTCAATGTGCCCTCTAGCCTAAAACACCAGAGAAAAATGTGGACGGACAGTAAATATTGTGGGCAGTCATTTGTAAAACCAAAGGGACTTAAGACTGCCCCCTTTCCCTTCCTAGAGAGTTTAAAGATGGCCAGCACGACAAGGAACCCCTGAAATCTGAGCTAAAAGCCGAGACAGGCGGAGCTCATGACAGAGCACAGTAGGCAGGCATAAGAGGATTCGGCTTCAGACTCAGCGGCTCCCCTTGTCTTCAGCTAAGTTGAGCAGGCGTAATTTTAAGGAGTCTGTCCTTAATTACGTCACCAGCCTGCGACGGCATCCCAGCCTAAAAAGTGGGTGGGCCCTCTGTGCGTTCCTCTTCTCTTTCCTCCCTCCCCCCCCCCCCCCCCCTCCCCCCCTCCCTCTCCCTCCCTCTCCCTCTCCCTCTCCCTCTCTCCCAATAAAGCTCTAAGAAGGTAACCATGGCTTGTGATTCTTCCGATCAGCACTCTCCTCTGCTGGCATGGCCGCCGCAGGCGGTGGCCAGCCACAAGCAGCGCCGATTTAACCAACAGTAATTACTACCCAAGGCCATCAAAATAACCCCTGAAGGACAAGAGAAACCAATCCTAGGACTCACCTGTGGCTGAGTCAGTCACCCTTATAATTCATAGGCTACGGGAGATGCTCAGACCAGCACTGCCCTACAAAGTTTAAACAAGCTTGTAAAAAAACAACTGGATTTTTTTTGCCCATGTAACTTCATTGCAGGCTGTGTGGCATGGTGGCTGTTAAGAACCAGTGCTGCAGTAACCTCAGGTGCAGTCATCTTTACTATCGTGATTTCACTGCTCTGGGATATGTACCAGAAGGGCTCAACTCCATTAGCCGTCAGACACACACGGGTCAAAACAAAATGAAATACCATCTCCTTCATTGGAATGGCTATTAACAAACAGAAAACAAAATAACAAATGCTGGTTAGGATGTGCAAAAGAGAGCCTGTACATGCTACCAATGGGAGTAAAATTAGTAAGGTCAGTCTGGGGAAAAGTGTGCAACTTTTAAACAAAAAAAAAAAATACTACCACATGGGACTTGTCCACTTTGCCTGAAAATTTCTCTATTTTCAATAGTCTTTGTGAGATATACACTACTGTGGTAGTATAAATAAGATGTCCACTGTAATTCTGGCATTGAAATACTTGGTCCCAAGTTGGTGGTAGTTTGGGAAGCACAAGAGGTATGGCCTTGCTGGAGGAAGTGTGTCACTAGGGGTGAACTTTGAGGCTTCAAAAGACTGCTACTGAGGACTCCGACCCCCGTGGAAGTGTGAGTCTTCCTTCTGAGAGTTGACTGGACCACAGTGCTTTATCATGGCAGTAGAAAAGCGTCTAGTCCAGCTACCTACTGTGCTTATGAGGCACCACTTAAACACCTTCACCTCATTAAAAAAAAAAATCACTGTGACTGCTTATGTAACTGATTTACTGATTTGGCAACTAGCATCCTGCTATTTGCTTTATTTTTTGGGGGGGCGTCCCCTTTCTTCTCTTTTTTCTACCTAGTTTTGAATTAACTATTCTTTATGATTCTTATTTTATAAAATGAATAGACTATTAACTGTTGCATCAGTTTTTATTCCATTGAGAATATACAATCTTAGCAACAATAATGAAAACAAACACATAATAAATGCAACTGCAAAACAGTATTTTATTGGGTTTAGTAGAGTGTAACATTTCATAATATTGCATAATGCTCAAATGTTTGTTTGTTTGTTTGTTTGTTTGTTTAGTTAAGTGAGAATCCCTCATCTCATCTCACTTTCCAATCAGGAGACAACAGCCTTTTAGGGCCTTACTGTACTGGCTCCTAACAGCATGTCACATTTCAGACAACAGCAGTGCTATGTACTGAAATGAATACGAATTCATTTTATTTCACAGTATCACAATAAGCAACCAGTAGGTTACTGAATTTAGAACACTAACAAAAATCCACACATTTTTACGTTTACTTTTCCCATAATACTCCTTTATAAAGAAGAAAAACTATAAAAGCAGAGGTAATAAATTCTTTAGTTTTTCACCCAGTGAGTCAATCTTTAGCTGCAAACAGGTTTGAGGAACCAAATGAGAAGCTATTTCTGTGCCAGGAGATTTACTTTAAAAACAAAAAGCAAAACAAAAAATACCCTGTTTCAGTGCTACCAGTAAGTGACAAATGACATTAAAAATTAAGAACACTAAAAATGAGGTTAGAATAACCATTCAAAAACTAAACAAACAAACAGTAAGAACCTAGGCCAGTGTATCAAGTGTTTATAAAACAAGTGAGCATGATTGCATAGTTCAACCAGTAGAAATTCAAGTTCAATTAAATTTAATTAAATGGGCCAATTTAATTAAACGGACTCTTTCTACTATTTTTCTTGGTATCTGCATTACTGTCGAATACATTCCCTAAAACACATTTTACTTTTTTTGGCACAGATCTATCATGTATGTGTGTAATAAATCTCAGAACAGTATCCAATTAAGTTGTGTCACAAGGGACAGTATTATGATGATGAAAACAAATTTGGGGGCATTTTAAATGGCACACTTACAAAGCTATCTCTTGTTCTTGGTTCAACAAAAAAGAACTAGACCTTAAAGTGGGACCAAGTGCCCTTCACATTCAAATCTAATCAAATTACACAAGATACAGATCCAAGAAATTAAATGTATATTTAAATATTCAAAATATGATCAAGTTCTGTGCTTAGAAAAACAACATTTGTCCCACTGGTACTTTCTAAAATCTCCTATGATAGGTCATTCATTCTATGTGTCTGCAAATAATTTATATATATATACATATATATATAATGTATATGTACACACACACATAATTTCTTCTATAAGAACTATTTTTTGGAAGATTTGCCTAAGAGATTTGTTATAGTGACTACTGGGTCCTCAAAGCAGGCACAGCTGGCTAGGTTTGAAGTATGCTGCATCAACAAGTTCAACTAACTGATTACAAAGAATCGAATACCCTGTCATCTTATACTTAGAAACATTGGCACCATAAGACAGTGTTTATTTGATAAATTCACCCACCAACTTGGTAATCTTTCTATTACTACCCTGTTTCTTTGAATGTACATATGTAAAAGGAAAACATTTTATACTTAACTCTTTAACTTCCATTACAATAAAAAGGGCAGACACAATCCTCTACTTAATGTTACAGAAGGACCGACAGATGCAATCAGCACTATGGAAACCATTTAAACCTACATTTTATGGTTGTACGCTTTTAGTGTCTTGCCACAAGCTTAGGTTCATGATATACAGTTTACAAAGTGTCCTACTATTTAAAAGTACTCCTATATACACATTCCTTAGGTCACATGCCTCTGATTTCCAGCAGAAACATTACAAATGCTATCATAAATGAAATCTTTCTTTACAGAATAGACTATGAATCATATCAAAATTGTTTTAGTTCCCATCTTAAAAGAGTTATAAATTAGGTTTTACATAAGTATTCTTAAGTATGTAATTGGATATATCCATAACCTATATATAACTATAAATCAAAAGACTGAATTTGATTATTACACATCTGCTTAGAAAATTCTATCAAGCACAGTTCTATGGGGATAACGCATACATGTGTAAATAAATATAAATTTTCTATCAAAACCTTTTAGACTTTCATATTTCAAGAGACTTTTTGCTATTAACTCATAAAACACAAATTAGACTGACCAATCTGATACAAAGGTCATCTACCATATAGTTCATAATAAATAGCAGTATGACCTGCTGTGTATTACCAAAAGGAAATATTCCTAATATGGACTTCTACACATTAAATAATCCTTAGCAGTTTTCATTAGTACCACTCATTCAGTAGAAACATTAAAATGCATTTAACAAAATTTAGTATATGACCAGGTGATTTCTTCAGGATACTTTTGTCATTCAAGTACTCAAGTTCACAACTATATAGAGAATAAAATGTTTCAAGATCTTCTGAAAACTCAGAGAAAATAATTCGTTTTAGGTATGTAGCTACTTTAGATTCATGATCACCTCTGTCATGATCCTCTTTAAAATGAGGAGTGAAAATAAACATTATTTCTAAAAGGATAGCATATCTGGATAATATATAAAATATACTAGAATAATAGTATTTTATGTGAACAAGACAAATATTTAAGTGTTTTATAGGTATATAATGTGATCAAACGAACAGCTTCTCCCTTCATAACTGCCACATTTTAACCATCAGTACACTATTTCTTCTACTTTATAAATAAATTTTGCAAGTTTTCTGTTGCAACTGTTTGAAGTATAACCTACAGCACAGTGATTTATAATCTAAAGTAAAGATTATTACATTCTAATTCAGCTCTTATATGACTTCATGCTCCTGAAGCTTCTTTTTATTTTGATGTTTGCTTCAAGACAGAGGTAGATTTTAAAGCCTGGACACTGTCAGACTTCCTGCCAAAATTCCATTATCAGTATTCACAACACTGCTGTTGTGCAGTTTTCAAGAATACTTGAAAAGTTTAGAACCATTATATAATACCAAGCCCTCCTTTTCAAGCTTGAGTGAAATAATTGCATAATGTATATTCACAAAGAGATATAAAAATCTAAACAACACAAGACAAACACAGCTACATCAAAATGAACAACCAAAACAACAAACAGAAATCTATAAAGAAAGGGTGCATCTGAATGAAAGCTTTTGTTTCATTTTTGCTTTTTAAAAGTGCATCCATTTTTTTCTTTTCTGTATTATATAAAAACATTTCTACCAACACTGGTAATGTGGAAGAGATACCAGAAGCTACGCATTTCAGTCAGTCATTGTCACACCACCTGTTAGAGGTGAAAGCCTTCCATCGGTGCCTCCTGCTGCTGAAATACAAACTGCTGCTGGTTTTCATCCACCTGTGGTACAATGCTGGGATCATCATCTTCTACACCAAAATAGTGTTCAATCAGATCAAAAGCTTTTTGATAAATTTCCTGATTTTCATGACTTTGCAGAAACTCAATTTTATCCAAGCCTATCATAGAAAGAATACATACAAGAAACAAATTATTATTAGGGTTTCAGTATATATTATATGAAAATAACAAATCAATAGCATCTATTCACTCCACTAAGATTGGGAGATTTTTTTAAATTTATTTTTTGCACAAATCAGTGAGTTCACACTTATGCCTTATTCTTTAAGAATGATGAGTACAGCGGACTAGGGATGTAGCTCAATTGGTAAGAATGCTTGACTACCACACAGGAAACCCTAGATTCAAACATCCTTAGTGCATAAAAGCAGGCAGGTGGTACATGCCTGTAACCTAGCACCGGGCGGTATAGGCAACAGGATCAGAAGTTTAAGATCATCCTTGACTACACAGAGTCCCAGGACAGCTCAGTCTCATGAAATCCTGTCTTTCTAAAGAATATATAAATAAATAAACGCTAGGGGTGAAAGTACAAGAAAGTACAATGTGATAAAAGACACACATTGGGGAGGAAGGTTACAAGCACCAGCCAGCCTGCTGTGTTCTTGACTAAGTCAGGTTCGATTATCTGCACTTGGGTTACAAAGGTCTAGAGTAACTCCACAGACCCTTCCAGAACAACCATGCTAAATAATGAACAGAAAGAGAAACAAAAACGCATCAACTGAAACACATCGAACAAGAGGGTTTGAGTCTGAAATTCATGCAAACCTCTGTTAGAATCCATGACACTTCACAACAATACCATATACGGCTGTTACGGAATGTCCTAAGAGTACAATCTATAAAGAAGCGTGAGAAAAACTTCATTCTGCAAGGATGAAAGAAATGTGTAGCATCCTATTTTATTGCTTTCAGAAAAAAATTCTACACAGATCTGAGTGGCAGCAGAATATTTTCCATTCAAAGACAAATGACTTTGGGCCAAGCAGATGACTCAGCAGGTAAAGGTACGTGCCATTCACACCTGGCAGCATGGGTTAGAATCCTGTAGCCCCCTGGGAAATGGAAGCAAGGAGTGACTCTACAAAGCTATCTTTTGATACTCACATATGCACTATGAACTCATGTCCACAAATCACCCTAATAATAAAAACATCTCTAAATGTTTAAAATGTAGGGTAAGGAATAAGCAAAGCAGTCGCCATCTCTCCACACAAGCACAGAACACACCAAACTCCAGTATAATCTGGGATTAAAAAGACTGTTAATAAGAAAATACTGGTTTTTTAACTTAATTTTTTTATTTCTGTATATGTGTGTGAACAAGCTTGACTTTCTGTGCACCACATGCATGCAGGAACCTAAGGAGGACTGGATCTTCAGGTCACCTGACTGAGGTCACAGGAGATGGTGACCTGCCCCGGGTGGCTACGGGAACAGAATCCAGGCCCCATGGCAGCGCAGTGTGCTGGCTGGATTGTGTCACCACGACACAACCTATCTGAGAGGAGAGACCCACAACTGAGAAAATGCCTCCATGGCATCAGGCTGTGGAGGCCTGGGAGCATTTTCTTAATTAGGGATTGATGTGGGAGGGCCCATTCACTGTGGGTGGTGCCACCCCTGGGCAGATGACCCTGAAATGTATAAGAAACAGGCTGAGCAAGCCATGGGGAGCAAACCAGTAAGCAGAACTCAGTGATATTTTCTATATTTTGAAATAAGAGTAATATATCTCAGGCTTTAAGAATTCCAAGTAAAAGCTTAAATCAGTGTACAAAAAAAAAAATTGGACTTACTAGAGAACAGTGAATATTCCTATTAATAAATCTTTTAAAAATCAAGCCTGATGACCTGAATTCAACCCATAAAGTTGTCCTCTAACCTCCACAAAAATGCCATGGCACACGAGCCAATGGACCCCAGCCTGTACACACAGTAACAAGCTAAAAAAATCACCACTGTGAAAACAGTACAGAACTAAATAAAGTACAATAAACAGTCAACTGTGGTTAGGAAATACACTAATACAAGAGAAACAGCACTTTCTTTTTTAATAATTTATTCTTACTTTATGTGCCAGCATGTATGTCTATGAGAGGGAGGGAGACCCACTGGAACCTGAGTCACAGAGTTGTGAGCTGCTATACGGGTGCTGGGAATTGAACCACTTCAATTCTGGAAGAGCAGCCAGTGCTATTAACCATTGAGCCATCTGTCTAGCCCAGAAATAGCACTTTCCATACAACATAAGCCAAGAAATTAACATAAAAGCAATTTAGTGACATCACCTTACACAAGCCAATAAAAGGAAATACCAAGTTATAGAGGTCCTTTCATACACACATAATTGACACTGTCAATTAAAAGCCCTTAGGCAAATGAAATGAAAAGATAAACAATGTGTGCCTATGATTCAGCATTTGCATTCCTAAAAATTTATCTGGACATACTGATTCAGCTGGATATGACAGTCAATGCTTCTAAACACAACTCCCAGGAAACTGAGGTGAAGGCCAGCCTGGGCTACACAGTGAGTTCTAGGCCTGTCTCAGCTACAGAGTTGACAGCTGGTATCCTCCCCCCCACACACAAAAAAAATCCCAAACCAAGCCAAAAACTGCTACCAATAAATAGAAGAAGTAAATTTACAAGCAGAAAGATGATTGCTTTGGCTTTTTTAAAGCACTAAATAATTTGGAAACTAATGGCTAATTACAGGTATGTGACTAAAACTACTAAAATATTGCTTAAACTACACTTACACATCTATTCAATACCTTATACATCTATGCAATCATGGAGAAATGTACAACACACATCACTTAAATCAATGTAAACTACTTGTACAAAAGGGAAATATAAAAAGGAAGGTAGATAAGGGAAGTTAAACAGTAAAAAGAAAAAAGTAAATGAAGAAGAATTGCTACAATACAAGGTATGGGTAACTATTTTCAAATATTTTTCAAATACTATACTGCTTTTATAATGAAAAAAAAAAGCCATAGAAAATGGGGGAAGGTGGAGAGTCACTTGGGCCGATAGTTAAGAATGAACTATAATTAAACTTTCACCTGCCTACTTACCATATGCTTCTTCAATGAGCGCACAGTAGGGATTGACACCCACTCCACTCTGCTTAGATTCTTGTTCTCCAAGACGTAAAATGTTTTCAAGTCCATTCAAAGCCACTTGAACTATTTTGGAGTCCATGACAGTCAAAAGGTCACAAAGTGGTTTAATGCAGCCCAAGGTTACCAAATACCTTCACAGAGATGTTAAAGAGAGATGGGGGAGGGAGGGTTTAAAACTGTGTATCATAGCAACACAGAACCAGAATGAAATGTTACAACCAGTAATGAAAGTGTTCCTATACACACTTTTTGTTGTTGTTCTTTTTGAGTCAGGGTCTCACATGTAGTCCTGGCTGGCCTGGAACATACTATGTAGATCAGACTAGCCTTGAACTCACAGATTTAACTGCCTCTGCCTCCTGAGTGCTGGGATTACAGACAGGGCTATGTCACCATACCTGGCTTAAACTCAGGAAGTTTTTTATTTACATTGCAATCTTTAAACCTTTTTCTCCCGTTCTCCAGTTTCACATAATTAGAAATAATGGCATTACGAATATTACAAAATGTCCACACAGACCAACACTCAGATGATTTTGCAGAGGAGGGTTGGGAATAGTAGGTTCCACCCGTTTCTTTTTTAAAAGTGAGACAGTGTGTTCTCTCTCTCCTTCCCTCCTCCCTCTTGGTTTATTCGTTGGGAAGGTACAGATGGAGAAGGAAAGGGAACACCCAAATTCAATTTCAAAAGATTTTTTACAACAGCAATCATAGCCAATGTTCTGAAGCATACATTATTATTTCAGAAATGCAAAAGATCACAAAGAAGAAAACAGTCTACCCTGGTAAATGTTAAGAAGTACAGTTCGCTGGGCGGTGGTGGCTCACACCTTTAATCCCAGCAATGGGGAGGCAGAGCCAGGCCAATCTCTGTGAGTTCGAGGCCAGCCTGGGCAACAGAGTGAGTTCCAGAACAGGCTCCAAAGCTACACAGAGAAACCCTGTCTCAAAAAAAAAAAAAAAAAAAAAGTACTGTTCACAGAAATATCCCTTATTTTCCTAATGCATTATTATTACTTTCCACTTGGCAAAGAGTTCATATGAATCAATGAAGTGATTTTTTTTCCACTTGGCAAAGAGTTCATATGAACCACAAAGGGTTCTCTACCTGTTTTTAACAGGCTTTGGAGCCAGATTGCATGGTTTTAAATCCTAATTTCATTTTTAATTAGTTATGTAACTTTGAGCAACTTCTCTCTACCTCGGTTTCCCAACAGGAAGTATGTTACAAAAGTTTCTGCTCCTTTGGAAAAGGATAGTGTGTGTGTGGGGGGGAGCAGGGTGGTTTAGCACCTGCTGTGCAAGGGTTCCCTGAGTTCATTCTTGGAACCCACAATGAGAAAACTGATCCCACAGTGTCATCCTCTGGCTGCATCCACACATGCACTGTGACACACACCCACACATTAAAAAAAGAAGGTATGCACTCAATTTCCAAGTAACTGAACAAAAACATTTTTGAATGGATAATATCTCATAGGTATGAGGTTAAACGAAATAAAATATATAAAAATACCTGGTGTAACCAAAATGACTTAGCTACCGGAACAATAACTGGCAATAGTAAGCACAACTATTGTGGTATGCATGCTGAATCTAATCTGAGATTAAAACATTTTCTTCCTGTATATGTGGTTACTTTCAGCTTAACACAGATAAAAATAACAGGAGCAATATAAAAGACACACCAAAGCAAAGTCTGTTTTATTACTGCTTATATTTATGACACGATATAAAGGAAACACTAATAAAAATACGGGAGAACAGAAAAGGAGCAGGCACAGATCTATCCCTACACACAGACATGAAGGTGGGCAGTATACAGGAAGGTACTGAAAGACAACTGGTCTACCAAGACACAGTGGCACATTTATAATCCCAGCACTTGGGAGCTTGGCCAAGGAAATAATGAAAAGAAGTTACAAAATGAAAGGTGAATAATGAAAATAACTGTTAGCAAAGTTACTTTTTTCCCCTCTGAAGGGCATGGTGGCACACACCTTTATTCCCAACAATCAGGAGATAAAAGCCAATGGATCTCTCTGAGTTCAAGGCCAGTCTGGTCTACACAGTAAATTCTAGACAAGCCAGAGCAACACAGTGAGATCCTGTCTCAATATACATACATACATATGTACATACATACATACTCACACACATACATGTATGTATACACATATTTTCAAATATTGTACTATTTTTATAAGAAAAATGTATGCCACTGAAAAAGGCACACAACAGTGAGAACTAGTCTCTAAAAACAAGAAATAAACAAGATAATGATCTATCATTTGGTGGATTTAAAATCCTTTGCTTTGCTAAAATAGTGTCATAATTTGTCATATTTATAAATTTTTAAGAGTTATATATTTATTAGAAAATATTTCTTAAGTAGTTTTATGGAAGGATTTTTAAGAATGAGAAGATTATGTGGAGAAATCAAGTTTATCTGAGGTACAAAGTCTATCTTTGCTATAGAAGTCAAAAAGATGGAAGCTCCCCAATACGCAGAGACTGGAGTCAAGACTTGAAAGTGACAGTTACAAACGACAGCAGTACCTTATTCTAACCGAGAACGCAATGTTCAGTAAGCTCTGTGCTGAGCACGTCAAGTGCACACATTTCACCTCTCATGTGGCTACTGAATTCACTAGCAAGAAGAAACTCGACTAGAAAGGTTAAATGATTCTGTCAAAACTGATCCCGTGACAAGTTTTACCGAGGGACAGGACTTGACCAGGACTTGGCCAGGCTTCCTTAAAGTCATGTACCAACTGTGAGTGCTGTCAGTAATATACATAATAAAAGGCACAGCTAATAAAACATGGTATAGAAGGAAAAGACAAGTCGTACATAAAAGACAACAACCAGTAAAGAGAACACCATTAAACAAATGCATATTTTAATTTTACTTTAAACAAGTTGATAGTCATATTTGTTACTTCTATATAGTGGTTAATTTTGTGATTTTAATGCTTAAAACAAATCTAATGCTCATGACAGTGTATTTCTGCAAATCAACAAATTCTTCCCATCTGAATTTCTAATCTCTGCCAAGGAAGATGGAGTTAACTTTCACGTAAGTAAAAACAATGAAAGAAAACCAGATGAAAGAGACAACAAATGCTGTCGTCTCGTGTTACTGCATATCAAACAGACATAAAGATGTTAGTTTCATCCATCAATGAAAAACATGTTTTATTTCAAAGTGTCTGGTTCACACTGAAAGATAGTGTTAAAGAATCTGAATCCACCTGATTTGCTCTGGAGTGCCTCCCGATGTGGCATTAGTTATGGCCCATGCGGCTTCTTTTCTGGTACGAAATTCTGCTTTCTGGAGAACCTCAATCAAAACCGGGAAAATACTTGCATCTATGACAGCCTAAGAAAAAGGATCCGACAAAATTAGTGCAAATACTGTTTCAGAACTACTGTCACGTGCAGCACTGAAATAAAGAGGCTTTCTGTGAGAGCAGCCTGAGGACCACTCAGCAGTATAGGCAACTGTTGCTCTTTGCAGAGGACCTGGGTGTGGTTCGAAGCAGCCACATCAGGCAGCTCTCAATGAATGACCTGTCCCTCCTGTTCCAGGGAACCCGACACCCTGGCTGCCACGGGCACCAGTACACGTTGTGCTTTACAGGCACGTAATTTTTTTACATCTTAAGATGTGAGAGGTTTTAGAAAGACTCTGTTTGTCACCTGTCAACACTTTAACTGCTTTCTTTTGTAAAAGGAAATGAGCTTTTTTAAAGAATGGAGAGTGTGTCAGTAAAATATAAACATCAAAAGTGATACACTGTAGGCATGTGACTAACCAAATGGGTAAGTATCCTTTGGCTCAAGAAAGCTGACAGAACCTAATAAACACCGAAAGCCAACAGAAAGATGATTCCTAATATTTAAAACGGATGGAAACCCCGCCCAGACAGGGTCTCCCATACTGCCCATCCTGGCCTCAAAAATCATCATCCTGACTCAGTCTCAATTTAAACTATGCCACACCTTTTTTAAAAAGCCTTTTTCTTCCTAGACAAGGTGTCCCTATCTATAGCCCATGTGGCCTCCAAACTGTAATCTCCTCCCGCTTCAGCCTCTAAGTACTGGGATTACCTGTGTGAGCCGCTGTGCTCAGCAGAAACTAACTTTACATCTCAGGTACTTCTATAGACTAACGGGTATTCCTCACTGGATTACTAACCACAAATGCTTTCACTTAGAGAAGAAAAGGCCATGTTGAACGCCGGGCATCCCAGCCCCCACCCGCCTACTGTCATCTCAACTCCGAAAGGCGCTTACCTGGATCTGAGCTCTGTTTCCTGCAGTGATGTTAGAAATGGTCCAGCAGGCTTCCTTTCTAATTGACTCCTTTGGACTACCCAACAAGTGTAAGAGGCAGGGCAATGCAGAACAGTTCAAAATGACCTAAAATGGGGAAGACAGAAAACAGAAGGGGCTTTAGTATAAATGCAAACATCTTATGAATTATTACAAGTACAGAAGTCAATCTGGGAAATGAAGGAAGGAATAAATTCCTGTCAAGGTGAAAACGAGGCAACTGCTAACCTCTACACCCTGCTGTGGCAGGTCTTACCTCGTGCTACTGTAGTTCTCCACTGCAGTGGGAATCAGAGACATATCCCTCAAACACACAAATTAAAGTAATACAGCTATCACATTATCAGCACAGATTAGGTCTGGAAGACTATTACCAAGTAGGAAAGTCTTGAAACTCGAAACTTGAAACAGTTATGATTTCCACTCATACCCATAGAAATATCTGCAAAGTTCAACTTAGAAAACTATTTGAAGAATGACTTAATGATGGAAGATAGGATTAATCTCATTTTTCAAAACAAATGACTGAATGATATTCTTTCCCAAACACATGTATAGCATTATAAAAATTTTCAAGTACAGAATAAATCTATTCTGTTTTGTTTTTAGAATTTGGCTTTTATAATGAAGTATTATCTAGTTAGGTGTGTGGCACACGCCTTTAATCCCAGTATTCAAAAAGCAGAGAGGAGCAGGTTTCTGTGAGTTCAAAGCCAGTCAGAGCTACTAATGAGACCCTGTCTCAGACAAAAACCAACTGGAATAAATACTGCCTGCTTTGTCCTAAGATTGATGACCATCCACAATGACTTTGATTTAGTGAGGGTGGAAGGTATGCAGCATTAATATCTTGAAAATTTAGCTGGTAAGTGCAGTGTATAGAGAACTACCCTTAAAATGGGCATTATCGCCTGTTAATGATTATTCTTTTAAGAACTGTGGTAGGCTATCAAAAAAGAAACCTATCTGGAGTCAATCTTAACATCTTACCATTCTCCCAAACAGGCATGTGCACACACAGCTAATCACCAATTCTGGGACCATTTCCTTGCTAGCTTTCCTAAATTACAGCTGCTATTCTAGTTGTTCAATGGTTATTGAACATATCTCATGTATCTACCTTTCTCCTTTAACTGTAAATCTCATCTCATCTACTCAAGTACTACTCTACTTACTCAGTTCCACTCATCTACAGAACTACAGATTTCTCATCATGCTCATAAAACCTTAATGCACTCACTGGATGATCAGCTCATACAGAGCACAAGCATTTCCTTGTTAGTTTGCTTTGTTTGATTCTCAAGTTCTACTGGTTGAATTACCTGGGCATTCTGCTTTATTTCAGTGACTTCTACCTAGCTAAGATTCTGAATCCTAACATCTGGCTGTCCCACAGCCTAACATCGGAAAGCCGGCCAGCCCAGGTTTGAGGTCTCCCGGGGTCCCTCCCCTTGGAGCTCCTCCAGCTGAAAGGGGAGGAGGAATTGTGGGAGCACTCCAGGAGAGGAGGGCCCAAAGGGGCTGGGAATCAACTAGGCAGGGTTCGTGGTGGTGTAGAGACTGGTGGCAATCACAGAGCCACTTCAGTCCTGTGTGCATATGTAATGGTTGTTGGCTTGGTGTTTTGGGGGGACTCCTGACAGTGGGAGTGGGGGTGCCCTGACTCTTTTGCCTGCTCTTGGGAGCCTTTTCCTCCTACGAGTTGCCTCACCTAGCCTTGATGTGACGGTTTGTGCCTGGTCTTGCTGTACCTAGTCGTGCCATGTCCAGTTGACGTCCCTGGGAGGCCTGCTCTTTTCTGGGGGCAGTGGGGGAGTGGAGGTGGGGGGAGGGACTGGGAGGAGTCAAGGAAGGGGAAGCTGCAGTCAGGATGTATTGTATGAGAGGAGAATAATTAAAAGGATTCTGAATCCTCTGAGCAGAACATTTGGTACATTCTGCACTGACAGGGCTCTGTGAGAGTACCTACCCAATCAGGTAACTGACGTTGAAAACTGGGCTTACTGCCACAGATGCCTGTACAATTACAGTAAGGAGGCTCTGATGCACACATAATCAAGTGACATGAAACAATGTTAACAATGTGTCATAATTCTCAACTCACCTGTGTTTGAATATCATCACCAGTCACAATATTACCAACTGCTCTTAATGCAGGTGATACAACTTTATAGTCATTGTGCCTAAAAATAAAAATACGAGCTTATACACTAATAAGGTAAACGTTATACAAAGCTGAAAAATAGTACAGAAAACTTCCAAGTCTTCACTCAGAGCCCCTACTCAATTTTTACTTACTAATATTTTAAAGACAAAAGAATACAACCCAGTATCATAAATGCTATATAACCTCATTATATCTTATCAGGTGACACATTGTATATACCCTGTCTCATTATTATGGTACTGAACTCTGGTCACTAATTAAGATTGTATATCATGTTATTCTTCTTTACTATTCTCAATTTCTCCTTTATTCTTAGTATTTGATAAGGAAATATGAGACCATATAAAAATCCCATTCTTTAACCTATTTACTTTATTTTAGAGATTATAATTACATTTCTCCCTTCCCTTTCTTCTCTCCAAACCTTCCCATAGACCCCTCCCCTCTGTCCTTCAAATTCATGATCTCTTTTTTTACAAATTGTTATTGCATGCATACACATATATGTATACATACATATATATATTCCTAAATATAACTTTTTCAGTCCATACAATGTTACTTATATGTATATTATCAAGACTATCCCCCCTTCCCCCCACTAGTGCTAGTATATGTATGCTCATTATCTGAATTAGTAATTATTTGTAATTTTTTAACAATCATTTTGTAATGCTATCATCTCGACCATATGCCTTATCTACCTATGGACTCATCCACATATTTTAGTGTGGACTCTGTGGTTGTTGGCTATTCACTAATTTATAATAATACATTACTGTTATTTATTTCCAAGCTCATTATTTTCTGTGTTCATCTCATTTTTCCTCATTCTAATCCAATAATTTCTCTAGGAAAGCTACTTTCCTTAAACAAACAGTGATGTTTAGAAACCAAGAGCTGTGCCCTGAGTGTGCTCACCCTATTTCTAGAGAGTCCCT
>CABHPH010137208.1:39674-55970 GCA_902168325.1 Peromyscus nudipes
ATATGCACACAGACTTAAACAAGAGCTGTGCCCTGAGTGTGCTCACCGTATTTCTAGAGAGAGTCCCTGGTCCAAAAGCCTCCATGCACAAAAGCACACAGACTTAAACAGCTCCTTATTTGGAAAGCCATGAGTTTCCACTGAGGGATCTAATTCTAATCTAACAGCAAAGGCTTTTTCCCTTCACATTTTCTGACTAGAAGCCAGGTACTTTGGTTCACATCTTCCTACATAATCTGACAAGAGAGGCCACCGGGTCATGAGCTTTTGGCTCTAGCCCTGTTCTGGCCTGCCTGTCGACCCACTCTGGTAGAAGTCCTTCTCCAGCTGGGGCCTTGCCCACCCCACTGCAGCTGTCTAGCTTTTGCTGACACTGTCCTCATACGGGAACATCACCCCTTGAGCACAACTCTGTGCTTTGCGCCATCTGCCTCACTTGGGCCTTTTGTTTTTGTTTTGTTGTTCTTTGAGACAGGGTCTCACTATGTAGCTCTAGCTGATCTGGAACTTGCTATGCCTGAAACTCAGAGATCCACCTGCCCCCTGCCTCAAGTGCTGGGACTAAAGGCGTGAGCTACTAACGGCAGGCCTAGTTTACTACTAATGGCTTTTTGACAAAACAAGACAACTGTAACGAAGGCTGGAGGATATAGAAGCTATAACATCTTTTAAAACAGAATTTTCTTTTAATTTCTTTGCACGGAACAGCTGTGATTTTAAACAAAGGTAATGATTGGCCAGTAAAAGAAACACCATGGAGACACTAAATGAATTTCCTGGCTTTGTATTCAAGTCAATTACTGTAAAGAATCATAAACTAGATTATTGGTTCTGTGAAAGCAGTAACTGTGTTCTCTCCCTAATAACATTTCACATGTCACCTTTGGTGATAACAGCCATTCTATAAATGCTTCCTGAGTTAAGGCTCCTACATAAAGTTTCATTCATACAGAGATTAACTTATAAAATAATTTCCTTGCATTTCAGAATATATATTTAAGGATTATAGCTACTCTATAAAGGGTGGAGTTAGTAACTTTTAAAGTCTTCCTAAAGATGGTGACTTTTGAAACGTTTAGGCCATGATCTTAACTGTTAAACTTAATATACAAACACGTAACTACTAAGTATAAATTATAGTTACATCAAAAGTTCCACCAATCTTCGACAGACTCCAGAATCAATGACTACTTGAATTTTATCATTGGGTCCATCAGAGAGATAAGAAAGAGCCCAGCACACATCTGCTAACACATCTGGATCACTGCTAAACAACAATCGTGATAAGACATTTAAGCAAGGTGAAACCTGTAAGAAAAAAAATGAGTTAATATTTAATTATTTTCTTTAATATCAAGGTTCCTTATCAAAATGTAGAAATTTAGTTTAAAACCAAAATCTAATACAATTAAAGTACCAGAGAATTCTTCTATTATTTCAAGATTATGGTGAGGCATATGAGTATCGATAATTATGGTTGCTATTAATTGGTTATTGAATAACGCATGTTAAAGCAATAAAATATATATTTAGTACCTCCTTTCGATATTTAAACTATATACATATCTAGACTAAAAAGCCTAAATGCTTCATGTTTACAAATACATTTAAATTAGTTTGTTTATTACATGTGCTCAACACAAATAAGTTGAATAATTAAGCAGCAAAGATAGAGGAAATGTAAAAACAAATATTCTGAGAGGTTTTCCAAAAGAAGCCACTACTGACAGTATAAATTTCTTTTCTTTCTTTTTTTCTTTTTTTTTATTTTAAGATGCTGGGG
The DNA here is from genome assembly GCA_902168325.1 of Peromyscus nudipes. Taxonomy (NCBI): domain Eukaryota; kingdom Metazoa; phylum Chordata; class Mammalia; order Rodentia; family Cricetidae; genus Peromyscus; species Peromyscus nudipes. Next base: position 41,458 of record CABHPH010137208.1, read on the forward strand.
CTTGAACTCAGGGCCCTGCACATGCTAGCTAGCCATAAGATAGACTATCTACCCTGGTCTCAAACTTAAATCTCCTGCCTCAATGTAGCATTACAGGTATGTGCCACCATACCCAGCTCCATTTCTTCTTACTGTAATGAAGAATGTCATATATCTTCAACTAAAACAAAACAAAACAAAATTCAATAGGTGTGTTCTAATGCACACCTATAATCTCAGTTCTCAGAAGGCTAAGGCAGGAGGGCTGTGAGGCCACCTCCCACTATATAATGAAATACTGTCTGAAACAAAATCCAAAGAAAACACCAGCTAAAAACATGACAAAAGAAATGCCTTAACCCCTCTAGCACCATAATTATTTTAATATCTCATATTACTACAACTAATCAGTGTGAAAGTAAGCAAGGCACTTTACAGCTCTCAATGACTGTTTCCAAGTCTGTGAAATGGAATATTACATCAGATCATTTCTGTGATCTTTGCTATTTTCCTGTCAGACAACCCTAATTCAAATACTATTTGCTAACCTCTGTGGCATGAAAAAAATTACCTATTATCTGTATATCCAAATTTCTTCACTTGTAAAACAGACATAATAAAGAACTGCCAGATGTATAAGAATGCATGTAGCTAAGAATAATGCTTGGCATACAGGAATTACTCAAATATCAGCTCTTGTCCCCCATTACCAGCACTGAGTCTCTTCCCAACTTACTTTGAATTTTTTTAGCTGGCAACCTCACAAAGCCCTTAATCTTATCCCTCAGATAGGAGCTAGAGTAGTGGCTTCCATTCTCATTCCTTTCTGTTGAAGATACATCCTAAGCCACCAGTGGATGCCTGGGATCATGCATAGGTCTGTACTGTTTTCCTATACACACAGACACAGATGTAATATCTTTCTAGTTTAGCCAAGTACTTGCCAGGCACTGCAGTTGAAGTTTCAACAACAAAATTAACATGACTCATTTTAGTTCTTTATAATTTTACGGACACACGATTTTTCTCTTACCATAGATTTCAGCAATCTCAATATAATTTTTTCTTTTCTTAGTAGTCCAAAAATTTTCATATTTCCATTTAAGAGAGAAGCACTTCACAGCATGAACAAAAAGATTTGTAACAGGGTAGGAGAGCAAAAGTCTTATAATGGTATACAGAAAGGAATGCAATTTAAGGCTCATGAATCACTTATTTTTGGGTTTCCCGTTTGCCATGTTTGCACCAAGAGTAGTTGAAAACTCAGAAATCAAAACTACAGATAATGGTAGCAGTACGTATGTTAAAAATGGCGCAGTTAAAAAGAATTACAATGTTTTAATGCTACTTTTCCCTCTACCTCTGAAGACTCAAAGAGTACATAAACTATATCTTCTGAAACTGGTTTTATTTTTGCTGCATCCTTCCTCTAAGGATAATTGTAGGGCTTAGGTACAGAAATTGGCTTATAAAATACATGTGTCCATCCATAAGTTAGGAAATAAATTAGCACAATTGGATCCTTCCTCAATAACCATGCCTCCACCTCTGCCAACAACCTCCATGAAAAAGGGAAATGCATCAGTTTGCTTTACGTATATTTTATTTTATTTTTATGTGTATGGGTGTTTCCCTGCATGTATGTCTGTCCATCACTTGTGTGCTTGTTGCCCTCAGAGACCAGGAAAGGGCATCAGATCACCTGGAAATGGACTGACAGATGGTTGTGAGCTCTAATCCCCCACTTTTTTGTTGTTGTTGTTTTGTTTTGTTTAAAACTTAGAGAGTTCTAAGTTTAAAAAACTCAGGATAGCTGATATATACACTCTTGTGGAATTAAAAAACAAAGAACTAGGGTCAGGTGTTGTGACACATGCCTTTAATCATAGCATTTAAGAGGCAGGTGGATTTCTATGAGTTTCAGGTCAGCCAGAATTGCATAGTGATACTATCTCAAAAACAACCAACCAAACCAACCTACACAGCTCTAGAGTTTATACAAGCAAGCTAAAAACAATTGTGACCCATAGTCTTTTCAGAAACAAGGAACAGTAACATAAATTTATCTTTGAGGAAATCAGTAGATACTTAAAAATCTTGCCCACAATGACTAAATTAATAAAAAATGACTGACAAAGACAAAACAAAACAGAACAGAACAAACAAACAGAAAGCCAACAACCAACACTTAAAGAGAGAAGTGCCAGAAAAAGCCAGTTTATTCCCCAGTGCTTTTTAAAATGCCTTTTAAAAAAATGGTCCCCTAGTGCCACAGAAGACAGAAGACACAGAGCTGCAAGGAAGGGAAAGAGAGAACATGTGACTAGAGCTTAGATCCTGTGTCCTCCATCAACAGGGAGGTGACTAGCATTCAAAGACAAACACTGGGATTTTACTTTAGGACAAAGGGACAACAAAATGTGAGCCATGCAAATGGAGTGGGTGTCAGACAGAGTGAAGGCTGAAACAAAGTCATGAAGGGATCAGAAAGCGTGTGACAACCTCTCTTCCACTCCAGGAGCTAGCTGTGTTACCTACATGAAACCTTATCTTCTAGCAAAAGAATGCAACATCTGTTTCTGGAAAGCACAACACACTCAGAAAACACTCTAAATGAAGTTCCTTAAAGATTCTAAGGGTTCAAAAAAAAAAAAAGACACTCAGGTTTCACTGCCCAATTAATCACCCACATCAAGGCTCAAGAGATAACAGGCTGCACACACTTTCTAGTGAGTTTTGTGCCTTAGTCCTAAATCTGTCCAAAGCTAAGGATCAACAGATAATTGAGGCTCAGGACAGCACCCATAAAGAAAACAAAACAACCCAAAGAAAAAGACACTAGAAAAAAATCTGTCGTCAGACAGAAGTTAATGAGAGAGGACAGAACTCTGGGTAAACATGAGCAACCAAAGACTAAGGGAGATAATCACTGAAAATGTGATGTGCATAAGAAATGAAATGTCAAAGTGAACAACAGAAAGTCTTACACAACCACAAAATTTATCTTATCAAAAAGTCCATTACAATGTGGGGTTTACATTTAAATGGGAGAAGATTTACTTTAAATTAATATAAGTAACATATTATGTCAAAAGAAAAAAAAGTAAAATAATGGGGTGAGCAAACCTCAGGGCGGCTATGACGGATTATAATACTAAATGCCTTAGTCAGTAGAGAGCTCACAGTTAGCACTTCATAAGTCAAGGCGACGTGAGAACCAGCCCAGGTGCTGCAGAGATGAGTTTATTAGCAACACTGCTCTTGCAGGATGGAGTCACCCAGTACCCACACCAGGTGGCTCACAACTGCTAACTCCTGACACTCTCTTCTGATCTCCACAGACACACACACACACACACACACAAAGACAGACAGACAGACACACACACACACACACACACACACACAAACATCTTAAAGAAGAGAAGCAGCCAAGTACACTGCAAGAACAGGCAAGCTGCTCGTGTGGTAGAACAGTGGAACAGTAGGTCACTGGAGCACCAGGAGAGGAAATTCCTGAAACATTTTTAGTGGGTGTGATCTCAAAACTATTTTTATAATTAATAGTAAAATATTTACTTTGGTGACATTTAAACTAATGGATAAAAAGTAAATGGTGGGTAAAATTGTTGGAACCTGGACACAATCCAGGGCAGAAGTAGCAAAATTCATTATACATCATTATATTCTTCACCTCCAACAAAAAGGAACATTTGGAAGAGTCCATTTAAGAATCACCTTGAATTATGCGTAAAAAATAAAATTTTCAATAAACTCACCCCTTACACATATACCTTACATGAACAATTTATCAGATGAAATGAGAAACATCTATATAACACTTCTACTCACAGAAATACTTGGGTGGTCTCAACAAGCACTCTCATGATTGAGTCGCATACTGGATTAGCTACTTTCCTCACTGAACAACATTTCTACCTGAATGACTTAATGCTTATTCAGTCTTAAGTGTCTGGAAGATAGTTTAGAAACTATAAACAAGTGAGTCTGTCATTTTAAGAACTACAACTGACTGTATTTCATGCCAATGATAACTTCCAGATTTCAAAAACTAGAATTTTAGAAAACTTGCATCTTTCCCTTTTGAGTCTGACAGCTTGATAGTACTGATGGTTATATAGATATATTTCAATAATAATTTAAGGGACCATATTTTCCAAATGGCCAAAGCAGTGTTCTAAATCATGTGTGAGAAAAAGACTCTTCAAATTCAAGGTAAGACTGATGGATTTGAATGTACTAGAAAAGAAAAAAGTTCACTGGTGGAATTTTAAACTCCTCAATGAGAGAAACGCCTAAGAAACTACCACTCTGATGGGCTGTGACACATGCCTTTACCCCAAGCTGGGGAAGCCTGGTTTAACATTTCCAGCCCAGCACAGGTTACACAGTGAGACCTTGTCTCAAATAAGCATACCACTTCAAGTTTTGGTATAGTATCAAAGAACATCCTTTCAACTATCCAAACAAACATCATATTCTTCAGCTAACACAACACAGCACAGCAAATTAGTACAGAGGAAAAGTGAGACTTGTAAAACTGAGCAAGCACAGTGGTACACACCTGCAACTCCAGCACTTCAGAGGTATGAGCAAGAAGACTACGAACAGTACACATGTAGTTGAGCAACATAGTAGGCCCCTAGACAGAAAACAAAGTGCTGGCTGGGCATGCAGTACACACTTTTACCCCCAGCACAGGGGAGGCAGAGTCAGATGAATCTCTCTCTGTGAGACCCAAGCCAACCTGGTTTACATAGTGAGTGTCAGGCCAGTCTGAGCCACATAATAGACCCTGTCTCAAAACAACAACAAAAGGCTAAGGATGTAGCTCAGTGGTTCAGCACAAAAGGTTCTAAGTTCAATCAGCAGACCCACACAAAACAGATACTCTCAGGACTACTCTTCTTATAAAATTCTTCTTCTTTTGAAACATGGTTTTTGTGAAAAGTATTACTGAACATGTAATTGGTTTATTATAAGTAAAATAAATATTTAAACTTTTCATAGTTTAAAATTTTAATCTAGTATTATTACATGTAAGTCATATAATAAAAGAATTTGAATTCTGTGGTAGCTTGAATGACAATGGCTCATATGTTTGAAGACTTAGTCCCCAGTTGGTGGACTGGAACTGGAACTGTTTTGGAAAGGATTGGGGGTGTGGCCTTGTTGGAGGAGGTGTGTCATTAGGGGCAGGCTTTGAAGTTTCAAGACTCTTGCCATTCCCAGTGTGCTGTCTCCTGCTTGTGAATAAAGATGTGAGCTCTCAAATTCTTATAGTCAACATGTTTGCGGCTTGCTTACTTTGCTCTGACATCATGGACTCTAACCCTATGAAACCATAAGCCCTAGTAAATGCTTTCTTTTGTAAGTTGTCTTGGTCATGGTCACAGCAACAGTAAAGTCACTAATACAGATCTTCATAACGTTTAAAAATGGAAGGAAGTCCTAAGGCTAAAAGTCTTAATCATTTCTTAGTTGTTTTAAACAGAGAGAATGGCTAAAGGAAAGCATGCTGTGTGAATCTGAGGAGCAGCCAACAGTCTAGGGAGGGCAGAAAGTGAAGAGAGATGGCAAACAGGACACGAGTCAGGGAGATCACAGTGGACGGTGTACGACAATTCTTACAGGGCATTTAACTAAAGTATCTTGTTCTTTGAATAAAACACAGGCAGCCACTGGGAATAGAGGTGTAGTTTCAAAGTTGTAGATTATTTCTGTTGCTTTCTTGGGAACAACAACAAAAAAAGACAGCTGGGCAAAAAATAAAAAAATAGAAAGATGATTTGCTAGAAAGCTATTGCAATAACCCGGGTGGTATGTGCATGCAGGCCTCTTTATGGTTATGGTTCTGAACTTTTTTCAGAAAGTACCAGCCAGTGAGAATGTCAGATGATTTATCCCAAAGTCTCTGTGTCATTTTCCATTTTCAATTACCTAACAGTGGATCAGGACAACTACCTTAATCGTATGGGGGTTGGGGAACAACTTCAATTTCCTAAAAATGCAAAGAACTAAACTACAAACATTTCTAATTCAACTCTAAGACATACAGACATCTGGTTATAGTGGAGCTTCTGGCCAGAGGAACTAGAGGCAAAAGAAGAGTAGCAATCTATAAATTTATTGAATTTGCTGAATGTATAAATAGAGTCAAGTTAATAGAGAAAATAACAAAAATCAAGAGTCTACTCAATCTCAAAAAATCTTATCATAAAGAAACTTACTTATGGAAACAGATTTCTTAACTTGTATACTTCAATCATACCTTACTGAAATTTGGAGGAGGGTTTTTGCCTCTACATAAATTTGAGAGGGCCCACACAGCATTTCTGGTGGTTGTAAGTCTGTTTGAATTTGTTAATAACCTGCCAAAAAAGGAAAAAGAACTGTCATTTTATATTCACTTTTCCATTTCAACTATTTTCTTGTAATAACTAAATTCTCTGTGATAGACTTTATAAGATATTTAAACTGATCAAACAGAAAAGGGGAACTTAAAATTCACTATAGTTTCATTAAAATTATTATAGTTCTATTTTCTCAAGTTTGAATCTAAGAGCTAAACACTTAAATCATAACAGACTGAAAATAATGGATGTCAGAAGAAATGTACACAATTACTTTTGTTAAAATAATGAAAATACTACATTATACAAAATCAAGAAGCAGGAAATAGAGTGTCAAGTTAAGTGAAGGTCAGCTATTGGTAAAAGAAGTTCTTTGTTTTTATTTTACAATGTGTGTTGTTAAAACTGGTTTGCAATGAATCCTGATAGATTTTAGGAAACTGAGTATCTGAAACAAGAATGTCTCTTCTCTGAGCTCCCTATGAAGTTAGTAACAGTTTCCCTACACATACAACACGCTTCATTATTCTGGTGGTTTGAATGAGACTGGCCCCTACAGGCTCATATATTTGAATACTCAATGAGAGAGCCAAGCAGATGCCATAACAGGCTGCTCAGTCTTCTGCCAGACATCAGGCCTCAGTTTCCGTTTCCTGAGACTGAGCAAGCAGTTTCTGAAAGAACCACGAACAATGAATAATCAATCTTCAACGCCCCTGACAGCAGGGATGAGGGAGACAGCACATACCAAGCCTGGGCCATCCCCTACAGTATCTCAAGGCAATGACCAAATAGTGACAAATCCTCTATACCCTCCCCCCTTGGAGCTTGATCAAACTTGCCCAAAGATGATAAAACTGTAGCCCTAGCCAGCTGCTAGCCCTAGCCAATTAGAAATGTATTAACATAGTTGCCATTTGCCATAGCTGCCAATCATAAACAGGATGACCCAACTGCTTCTAAAACTCCCCTTAGCTGTGCTTAAAAGGAGCCTGCACATTTCTCTTGTCATCATTGCCATTTTGTACAGGTGAACGACGCCTCATGTGCTGGTAGAGTAAATAAACACTCTTGCTGATTGCGTAAGTGTCTAGTGGTCTTTTATGGGACTTCTCGAGGACCCTAACACTTAGGTTCCTCCCAACCAGTGGCTATCTGGGAAGGATTAGGAGGTGTGGCCTAGGTGGGGGAGGTGTACCACTTGGGGGTGTACTTGAGGCTTCAACAGCCTTCCACCACTCCAGGAATGTGAGCTCCTAGCTGCTGCTCCAGCCACCATGCCTTCTCTCTGCCATGATAAACTCTAACCCCCTGAAACTGCAAGCCCAGCCCAAGTAAACTCTTTTGTAAGATACTTTGGCCATAGTGCTTTAGCACATCAATACAAAAGTAACTAATAGGATTATTTATATGTTCTTTGTTAATTTATATGTTAATTATGTCTAAATAGGAGACTTCCAAGATAGTGAGATGAATTAGTAGGAAGGCACTAGCCACTAAGCCTGACTACTAGAGTTCCATCCACAAGATCCATATGATGGAGGCAGAGAACTGACTTCAACAAGCTGTTCTCTGAAACCTACAGGCACACACTAAATGAACAACAGGAGATTTCCTAATGTAGTTTTGTTTTTTTGTTTTTTGTTTTTTTAAACTTTTAGGGAGGTATGGACCGTGGTGACATCATACTAACTAAGTCTTTATACCTTAGAAAAAGAGCACATACAGCAAAATTAGCCGGGTAATTTCAGGAGTTTTTTGAGCTGCTACAGACCTTCACAAACCTGCTAGGTATATTGAGACCCTAGGTTGAGGGGGAAAAAAAATCCCATTTTGTAATGACATCAGCAAAAATGGCAAAGAAGGGAACCCTAAGAAGCTTCTCCCTCCCCAGAAGCACCACAAACAAATAGCAAACAACAACAAGTTGTAAACAGTGTTCTTATCAACTTTGTCAGAATTCTGGAAGACAGTCAAAAGTTTACAGCCACGGAAGGACTGAAATGTATCAATAAACTTTTCTTGTATTTTAATTCATCCTTGCTCAAATCCATCTCTCTAGCCTGGCAGCTGACTTTATAATGGAATCTTTTTCTCTGGAGGGTCCCTGTTCCAGAGCAAGCAAAGTAAGAGCATATACTTGTTTCCAAGTGCTTTTATATGTGGTACCAGCTTCCTGGGGACCCTGAAAAATGGATACAACGTGTGTTTGTCTTTATTTTGCCTATCTGAGAATGTGCTAGAGGTGGAAAAGTAGCTAAATGTCTCCTAAGAAAATGCAGAAACCTAGAGCAAAGAATATAGGGCAAACAGAAGACATTGAAAACATGGAAGGGAAAACTAGGGCATGAAATACTCTGGGGGAATAAGCCATTAGAAGAGCTTTGGTGTAGCAGACATCTAAATAGTCACATATCTTCTGGTCAGAGTACACACTCAGGAAAACACCTGGGAAGGCCCTAGCTATAGGCCTGATTTGCAGGCTTTGCATAAACAATGTAAGTGCTGAGTCACAGTGGTATCTGGTGCAGCTAAGTGACACATAGCTGACAACGACAATTTTTTAAAACATCTTTTTTTCAAGGGCTGGAAAGTCAGCTCAGCCACTAAGAGCACTTACTGCTCCTACAGAGGACCCAGGTTTGAGTCCCCGCATCTATACTGTGATTCACAACCAGTGATTCACAACCAGCTGTAATGCCAGTTCCAGGGATTCAACTACCCTCTTTTGATCTCTGCAGACATCATGTACATAGGTGGTACAAGGCATACATGCAGGCAAAACACTCACATAAAGTAAAATGAATAAAACTAATTTTCAAAACCTCTCCCTTCTTATTATGCCTTCAAACATTTAAAATGCTGTTAAGCCATAAGTCCCACTAAGCTAAAGGCACAGAAACACTAGAGACTATAAATATCCAACAACACAAGCTTTACAAAGTTAACTTAAAAAAAAAAACTCTAAACAAGCAACTATAATAAGGATCATTAGAACCCAAGAGAAGATAATATGAGTTCTATTATAATCAAAATGTGCAGTTTTCAACAAGGAATTTGTTAGAATTCCTGGCCACTCCCCCAGCTACAGGACCGCACATGCGTTGTCCAGTAGCCAGGCAAGATACTTAGTCTTCCGAGGGCCTTACATCCTAGTTATCTGAGCACAGTGTAGTCATGTAATCTATGTGCATGCTTGGCATAGCTACATAAGCCCATATGCGCATGTATGGGGGGGAATCTATAAAAGCAGGTTTCACCTATTCCGTCCCTCTCTTCCTGCACGGTCATTCCACAGGCCTATGCACACCCCTTCTGTTCCCTTCCCTTAATAAACTCTTATAGTGGGTTTTGTTGTGCCTCGTGGCTTCTCTCGTACAGTAAAGAGCACGCTTAATAAATAATACTGTGTCACTTAATAAATAACAGAATTAAGAGGCATACAAAGAAAAAAGAAAAAAAGAATTAGACATTGGATTTTACCATAAATACTTAAATACTAAAAACTAAAGGATTCTTAGTGAAAGGAAAACAATGAACAAATAGAAAATTATCAATATGAAAATTATAAGATACTAACAGAAATTATAGGTTTAAAATTAAAAATTCACTAGGGGCTTTCAACAGCAAATCTGAACAGGCAGAAAGAATCCATGTCTAATTCAAATGACGGGGGTCTGAGAAATAAATGGAAGACAAAAATATATAGAGAATTTAAGATATCCATGGGACATAATCAATCCTACCAATATATGCATAATGGAAGTACAGGATGGAGAGAAGAAACAGAGCAGGAAGAATATTTGTATCAGCAAATCAAGGAAGTGAGAATTCCAAGAATAAATTCAAAGAAATCCACACTAGGACACACAATCAAAGTCTCAAAAGCCTAATAAGGAAAATATCAGATGCGAAGGAATAAGTAGCCCACCGTGTGTCCAAAGGCTCACTGGTAACAACTGTTTTCTCATATAAAGGAGGACAAAGGCAACGGGGTGACATATTTATGGTGCTGAAATGAAAAGAGTCACTCAACACTCTATCTAGAATCACTACCCCTTTGTCAGTGTTTCAGGGGAAGCAGGGATTCCTTGTCAATTTTACATGTCAAGGAAGGTCATCAATGGTAGGTTTGCTTCACAAGACTGGCTAAAGGAAATCTTTCAGGCTGAAATAAAAGGCCAATCCAGAATGGCTAAAACCACACAAATAAGGAACATTACTAAAGATCATGACATGTGAATGAGCTAGATGCTTTTCCCTATGTGACTTAAAAGACAATTTAGCAATAGATCACAATATATAATGACTTAACTTGCACCAGTAACAACTTAAAGGGAAGGACAGAGCAGAGTTTTGGAAAATTTCTTATACTAAACCAGTGAAAATTCCAGGCAAAATTGTTATTAGTTTAAGATGATAATTATATTACCTCAAATAATCAAAAGGAAAATAACTTTATACAATTTTAAGCCAATAAAGGAAAAAGACTCAGAATGAGCTTCTAACAAGTCACTCACTCTGGCTTCACTACTGAATACTATGAAGAATTAAGGAAAAATTCAATATTTCCCAAGCACCCGGACAATGTCACCCACAAAGCAAAGGTAAGGCAAACCTATAGACCAATATTCCTTATGAATGTACATATAAAATTTTACAATAAGATTCTAGGAAAATTAATTTCAGGAAATTTCATTTCATAATTCAAATTATTACAGAGTATCACCTGATAGGATTTTATTCCAGGAATTCAAGGATGGTTCAATACATGATTATCAATGTAATAAACCACATTAATAGGATAAAGAAAACATGATCACTGATATACAAAAAAAAAATTAAAGGCACCCAACATTCTTTCATAATAAAAACAAACAACAAAAATAAAAGGAAATCATTTCAACAAGATAGAAGGAAAACTGGAGGACAGAAAATGAAACTATTTCTATTTACATGTGATATCCTATATACAGAAACCTAATGATCTATAGAGACATATATTAAGACCCAGTCTAAAAGACGCAAAAAACCCCTACAAGTTATAATAAGTCAATTCACAGAGTTGTAGAGTATACAATCAACACCTTAAATTAACTGAATTCCCATATATTTCCTATGAATAAGTTTTTTTTTTAAAAAAAAATCAAGAAAACGCTTTTATTTACAGTAAAAACATAAAGATGTTCTTGGGTTATGAATGACTAAATCCATTACAACTTAAAAACACTGCAAGAAGAAAACATATAAAATGCATCTAACCTGTTAGTATGTTTGGATCTTAAACAGTCTCCAAATTTTATGCTGAAGATTCAAGTCATAATAGAACCTTTTGGAGGTGGTACACAGTAGAAACAGACTAAGTCACTGGAGGAATGACTTCAAGATTTGGGGACTTTGGCCCTTTCTGCATGTTAATTTTGCTTCTGGACGGCTGGGTCAGCAATTTCACACTACCACACATCCCTACTATGAGGTTGTCTCTGTAGAGATACAAAGTAACTCTGCTAAGTAATCTTATACCTAAGCCTCTGAGACTGTGACCCAAAAATAAACCTTTCCTCCCGACAAGTTCATCACAATGATAGAAAACTAACATTCCTACCCAAACAGCTTAGCAACCCAGTACTCTCCAGAGGATCTGTTGTTCGCTCTCATCTTATGGCTAACTAGCAGCTGCAGTTTGCCACTACTGCCTGGAATCACGAGATATCACTCACATAGTGCTGATCCAGGAAAAGGTCAACAGTCAAAACACAGCTTCCATCAATGTACTGCACTGTTAAACCATCAAGCCAATCAAGCATATGTTCAATCAATGGAAACTAGAGACTGCCTTAGAATAAATTTAATCAAGGCATAAGACCTGATTAAAATTGACTACAAAATATTTAAAGATCTAAATAAATTATATTGCATGCCATGTTTTTCTTTTTAAACACTTAATATTGTTCAGAAAGCAATCTGCAGGTTCAAAATGGCAATTACTTTTTGCAAAAATGGAATGTTATTCAGCCACAAAATAAAATACCACTACAGGAAACAATGCAGATGAAAACAATACATTAAGAGAAACAAGCAGGACACAAAGATCATCTTGTATTATTCAACTTATGACATATCCAGAAAAGGTAAAGACATAAAACAAATTTTAGTTCCCAAGGGTGGTGCAGAACTGGGATGTGATTGCTTAATGAGCATTAGGTCTCTGAGCTGAATAAAAATTCAGGAAGTAGACAGTGCTGATAATTGTGTAACAGCAGAAATACACTTGATGCCACTGCATAAAAGAATATACAGTGTGGTTAAACTGAGCTGGGCACAGCAGTTCATTCATCCTGTAATCCCAGCACAAGAGGCTGAGTAAGGAGGATTGCTATGAGGCTACCCTAAGATATGTACAAAGTTACAAGCTAGACTCAGCCAAGTGCGAGACACTATCTAAAAAAGAAAAAAAAATCTTAAGGAAGAAAGGGTTTATTTTAGGCCACAGTGTGAGGGTAAAGTTCATCATGAGGAAGCCCTGGCAGTTCTCAACAAGCAGAGAATGTTGAATATTGGCATGCAGCTCATTTATCGTATTTATTCAGCCCAGGATCCCAGCCTATGGAACGGTACCACCCACCTCAACTGAGTCTTCCAACTTCAGTCAATGCAATCTAGAAACTCTATCACAAGCACGCACAGAAGTTTGTCTCGAGGTTAGTCTAGATCCTCTCCAGCTGACAATCAGTATTCACCATCACAGATAAAATGGTAAAGTCTATGTTATCTGTATTTAAAAACAAACTAAACACTGTTTGAAGATTTTCCTATGAGTAGATGAGGCCTCTAAAGAACACATCTCATTTTTAAACAAAAGTAATAAAACTTTTTCCTCTTTATACTATACTATAGCGAGTATTTTCAGCAAATGTTCTAGGCTTTTCTGTAGGTACACAATTCCACTGACGCAAAGCACAGCAAAAGAAAACAGGTTAACAAGCCAGGCTTGGCTTGAGGGAGGACATTGGTCAACCAATTATATATTTATCTTGATTTAATATGTTATTGTGAAAATGTACAAAATTATAAAGTTAAATTACATTTAAATAAAGTTGTTAGCATATAGTCTATAGAACTAAGACTTATATTTACTAAGAATCAAATTAGCAAAAAAATAAATAAATAAAACTTTAATCAGGAATGATCAAATTACACATTAATAGAAAATGTATATTTACTTAAATATTAGCAGAGAGAATTTCAATGTAACATAATTCATCATCATTTTTCAGCTAGTGACAACCTTTGGTAGTTAGCATGATTTATTTTATTTCTTTTTAAACTTTCCAATATTTTGTTTGGCCTCTCCCCCAGACAGGCATTCATGTGGAAGAGGATGACCTTGAACTCCTGATCTTTCTGCCTCCACCTCCCAAGTGCAGGGATTATAGGTGTGCCTCACTATGACACACTTCTCAAATTCTGAATGAAATTTTCAATTTCTGTGGTCAAATTTTATAATGAAACTCTGGTATTTTCAGACATTGTTTGTGAAATGCATTATGTAAACTTCCAGCAATACACAGCTAGAGAGTGGGGTTTTGTTCTCTCTTAGATTTGCTCAGTCAGCACCAACAAAGACTTTTGTAGAACGTTTAAGAGACCAGAAGCTAACCAATGCTTACTATTTCATAAACTGCTACAACCTGATAAATTACCTAGAGAAACAGCACCCAAAGCATAAAAAGAAACAAAATGCTCAGTTAATCTACAAATCAAATAATCAGATCAGAAAAATGTCACATGGAAAGGACAATGACAAAAAAGTAAGTCCACAGCAGTAAATTGCAGCAAACAATTCAGTGACCTGCAAGCAACTGGTTCTTAATTAAGTTTAATTGTATTGTCATGCCAAGAAATCATTTCTATGTTGTTTATTAGAACAAAGGGTTGCAAACTAGTCTAAGTGTTTAAATTTATTCTATTTAATTCCTCCCCGAGAAGGATGGAGAATGCCACAAAATGACAGTTATTTTTCTTCTAATCATCTTTTTGATTAGTTTTTTTTCTTTCATAATACTTGTCATTGACATTTAACCTAAAGAACCTTTCAGTGAATGCTAATTATCCTGTATACAGAAATCTCTCTTTCAAACAATTTCTGCAGGGTTTTTT